>APFE030613092.1:49837-96061 GCA_000404065.3 Pinus taeda | reverse complement strand
CCTGGCCCGATTACAGACTCTGCCTAGAGAAATAGAATGTAAACACTTCCTGAATAGTAGATCTGATGATCAATCCTCGCTTTGATATCCTGTAGAAATCTCTTCTACAAATCAACCAGCTCTGATACTATGTAGAAATTTTGAATAATTTAACACATATTCAACAGAGATTATCCTGATCATGTACTATTGCGGAAAACATACACAATACATAAGCTCCTCTACGTTGATCATCAATATAGCAGCATCAATAACAATAAAACATCAAGAGCATTCACACATTAACACAATATGTATCCTGGGGAAAGCATCTCACTAAAAACCCCAACTATTTGTATATTAATGATTGAGTCATGTAACATTACACAGCATAATACTTCTCACAAGTATCTCCACCTCTGTTACACACAATACAGCTCAGATCTGAATCAATCACTGGCTCAAATCTCCTTCGCTGCTTGCCTGCCTTCGCTGCTCAATACCTGCTCAAGAACTGATGATATAATACCAAGGAAGCCACGTCTTTCCTTGGCTAAATCACGTGAGAACAAGCTACAATATGTGCAAACTCATTGGCATACTCAATCCCCTGATTTGTGCAAGATCTGGTGCACAACTATAGTCACAACTGATAGCAATCTGATTCTCTAACACCTGTCCCTGCTGAACTGAACATGCACTGACATGCAACTGAGTTAACTGATTTATTCATTAGTTGTATTATGAGTTAATAACTTGTGAATTAATTAATAACTAATTCACCCAACTCATCTCTAGTCTATTTGCCAGTTAGACTAAATACACCCAGTTTAACAAAGCTAAACTGAACACAACTCCATCAACTGCACCTCCAGTCCACTAAACTCAACTCACTTGAGTTCTAACTGAAGTCACGCATGCAAATATTCAACTAACCCATAAGAACCACGTATTTCCTTCATGCAATTGCATGTGCCACATCCGTAGCTCGAACTGAAGTGCTCCAAGAGAATAAGATTAAGTTTATAGTCCAAATATTATTGTCAGATAATAATATTTGACTTTTCTATTTTTGACAGCCAGTCTAAAAATAGACTTGATCACTCACACTGTGATCACTCACACTTTCATCAAAAATAGAAGTCCATCTATTTTTCCAACTTGATCAATATCCATAAATAGCAACCTGCAATCCATAGACATGATCCATATGTCTAAAATAGACTTGCGCCAAAAATAGCCTGCGGGCCCACTTAGTGAAGGCGACTCCTTTCCACTAAGCTCCATCATCTTGTTGCATTCTCAACAAGCATTTCTTGTTGCACACTTTTCAATATAATTTATGTGAAATTCATAGCTAGAAGAGGAATTAAAGAAGACAATACTTCGTTTGTGAACAAGACTATAATACTGTCATAATTATGCAGAAGTTTCAACACCTTGTAAAAAGGTCATGAATGATGTTGAGTTGTATATGACAAGTTGTTATACCTAAAGTAGTGCCACATGTAAGGTATCCAAAAAAAACTTTACTGCACAAGATAGCTTCAAGTATTTTAGGAGAACCATTTTCTTTTCTTGAGAGATCTAAGATATGAGTTTACTGAGGTAATTTCAACAAAATCTCAGTTTTGCTTATGAGAGACTCTGATCAAAAGCTTTCATGCTTTCACTTCTTGAAGGGACAAAATGATAGAGAAAAACACAATGTCCTTCACAGCTCCTTTACTTTGCTTGATGGGGAGGAAGGAATAGGATTGATGAAAAACGAATGTTCTCAAACAAAAAACATGGTACAATGACCCTATGCCACTATGAATTTATTTCTCTTATAGATATTTATGCCAAGAGATCCAATAATTATGATAATATGTATTACCTACGTCGCTTTTCTTTCTTCATGGTCAAACGATTCCATAAGATGAAATATATATCTTATATTTACGTAGTCTAGGTGACAAAAACACAGATGTCATAAATTCACTAAAATCACACAAGTTTCCATGAAAAGAGCTACTGCTGCAGGAGAGGGTTCCCTTCTCTAATTTGGTTATGGATGCAAAGGGTTTCACAACTGTGCCAAGGTTGAATTTTTAGCATCATCAAAGAATGTCCTACTCCTCTCCTTTAATTAGTTACATCATTCAATACTCAGTAATGCTATGTTGCTCTATGGTATTAGTAATGGTAGTTGAGTTGGAGATATAGCTACGTTGTTCCATGACACATGTTTCAACAAAGAAGAGCTCTATGATGAGCCAATAGATGAAGACAGAGTAGTAGAGTGCAAGACAGAGAGTTGTTCAAGGTGTAGAGCAACAGTAATAAGAAAAAGGAGCACAAGTTACTATTGTGTACATGCTATGATGGCATAAGCATAGAGTGAGAAACAATGAGGTTTGGTGATGGCATGCAATTTTGGCACAATGTCATGCTTTTAAAATTTAACTATTTAATATGATACAATATCATCTCCTAAAAAGGAATACCTATATGTGAATCATGAAAAGGAAAATATTAAAAAGAATCCTTAAAAGGAAAAGCTTTGTGCAAAATTACTGAGGGATAAGTGTGCAAAGGGATCACAACCTTAACCTATATAATAGTGAAAAGAGAACCTGACCCCTCGACCAATAAAATATTAAAAGGTGTATTAAAGATAACATAAAATATATAAAAGTAGTGTATAAATCGTTTTTTTTTTAATTATTTAATGGGTATAAAACTAGTGTATAAATCCGCTAAATATATGGATGCTACTCATATTTTCTCTAGCTACTTTAGCTAGAAACCAATTTAAGTGGAGTCCTTTATGCTCTCAAATTTTGCATATAATTTCGTAATATTTCTTGATCTTGTAGGTGGAGGAGAAAGGAAAGTTATCTACTAATGAGTTTCAATGCCATTAAATTAACAAGAATCTATGCATTACATGCCATTAAGTCATCTAACTTTGATTCACACACAATGGAAATGTTGATCCTGATATTACCCAAACAATTGTCTAAAATTGAAGGAGTTTGTTGTGACCAAGATTCTTGATAGACGTTGCAGTTTGTATGTCACAATTCTCCCTCTATCAATTTATTTCATGAATTTGATGAGAAAGACAACTTGAAAAATCTAGCAAGTGTTAGCAGAAGTACACTACACCTCTTTGATGCACAAGGAGTTCAGTTATCAAATGATCAATGAAGGTGGTGTTAAAGTCGCTGCCTAGTTTGATATTCTAGCATCCACCTAAACAATAAATGGGAATATGCCTTTGTTGGCAAGGGCTAGATGCTCCGTACCTTCACAAGAAAACATAGAATTCTAAAGGACCTGAAGATAGAATAACACCTATCCCTCAACATTTATGATATATGATGAGTTCAAGTGTGTGTATAATTAAAGGAACTTATTATGCCAAATACTGAGGGGGATAACCTGTGTAGATAATACTATCTTAATGAGCACTTATCCATAAATTGTTCTCAAATCAAGGCATATGATTGGTGAATGAGAGGATCATCATCTTGTTGGATAGACAACATCAATAGTTGTATCCAAACTTCATAACTCCCCTTAAACATTGAGAAATTAAGTCATTTGCAACCTGCTATTAATCCAAGGATTTTATAGCTTTTCATTAAGGTGATCATTTGGCCTTAGTTCATGAGGCAACCGATCCATAGTGAGGAAAGATCTTTTGCATTTAGGTGTTTATAAAACTATTCTACATAAGATCCAGATATCAAAATCAGAGTCCCCTGCAAATACTTCTTCAAGGCACCTATGATTTCCAGGTGAGAGATGCCTCAAAAGAGACTATTCCACAGTGCCATGAACTTTCTTCATCTTAACTATTCTTTAATGTGGAATATTCAGGTTTCATCTCTTACCCAAATTGCTGCAAAAATTTTGTTTATAACTAAAGATCCTTGTATATTCTTCACAATAGATAATTCTTCAAAAGATAAGTTATTTGACTATCTTGTTCACAACTTGATTTGTGAACAAGACTACAATACTGTCATAATTTTGTAGAAGGTCCTACACCTTGTAAAAAGGTCATGAATGATGTTGAGTTGTATATGATGAGTTGCTATACCTAGAGTAGTGCCACATGTAAGGTATCCAAAAAAAACTTTAATGCACAAGAAATATTCAAGTCTTTTAGGAGAACCATTTTATTTTCTTTAGAGATCCAGGATCTGAGTTTAGTGAGGTGATTCCAGCAGAATCTCAATTTTGCTAATAAAAGACTCTGATCAAAAGCTTTCACACTTTCACTTCTTGAAGGTGCAACATGACAGAGGAAACCACAATGTCCTTCATGGATCCTTTTCTTTGCTTGATGGGGAGGAAGGAATAGGATTGATGAGAAATGAATGTGCTCAAACAAAAACCTTGGTACAGTTAGTCTATGCCACTATGAAATTATTGCTCTTGTGGATATTTATGCCTAGAGATCCAATAAGTACGACAATATGTATTGCCTGTGTCACTATTCTTTTGTCAGGGTCAAACGATGCCATAAGATGAAATATATCTGATATCTTCATAATCCAAGTGACAAAAACACAATTGTCATAACTTTACTAAAATCAAACAAGTTTCAATGAATACAACTACTGTTGTAGGAGAGGATTCCCTTCTCTGATTTGGTTACATATGTAGAGACTTTCACAACTGTGTGAAGGTTGAATTTTGAGCATCATCAGAGAATGTCCTACTCCTTTCCTTTGCTTAGTTACATAATTCCATACTTAGTACTCCTATGTTTCTTTATGATATTGCTAATGGTAGTTGAGTTGGAGATGTGTGTACCTTCTTCCATGAGACATGTTTAAATGAAGAAGAGCTCTATGATGAGCCAACAGAAGAAGAAAAAGAGTAGTAGAGTGTAAGAGAGAGAGTTGTTAAGGTGTAGAGCAACAGTAACAAGAAAAATGAGCACAAGTTACTGTGGTGTACATGCTATGATGGCATGAGCATAGAGGGAGCAATAATGAGGTTTGGTGATGGCATGCAGTTTTGGGACAAGGTCATGCTTTTAAAATTTAACTAGGTAATATGATACATGATCATCTCCTGAAAAGGAATAGCTATATGTGAATCATGAAAAGGAAAAGGTTAAAATAATCCTTGAAAGGAAAATATCTATGCAAAATTACTGAGGGATAAATGTGTGAAGGGATCAACCGCAGCCTATATAATAGTTAAAGGATAACCTGACCCCTCGACCAATAAAATCTTAAAAAGCGTATTAAAGATAAAATAAAATATATAAAGCTAGTGTACAAATTGATTATTATTTTTTTAATTATTTAATGGGTATAAAAATAGTGTATAAATCCCCTAACTATATGGATGCTACTCATATTTCCTCTAGCTATTTTAGCTAGAAACTAATTTAAGTGGAGTCCTTTATGCTCTCAGAATTTGCATATAATTTCTTAGTATTTCTTGGTCTTGCAAGTGGAGGAGAAAGGAAAGTTATATACTAATGAGTTTCAATGCCATTAAATTGACAAGAATCTATGCATTACATGGCATTAAGGCAACTAACATTGATTCACACACAATAGCTACTACTAATGCCAACTTTCCTGCCTATTGATACCATTCTTTAGAGTGAACTCTTTCATTCCTTGAAACAAACATGAAATTACATTTATGAAAAAAAGGGCAAAAGCATTTGATTATATTATATATAATTTTATATATATATATATATATAATTTTCTGAATATAATTTTACAGAAACCCCAATATACCCAGGGTAGTTAATCTCAACACATTTTCGGCGCCGAACATGGTAGGGAGTTTGAGTAAGACCTACTTAGGCAAGGAAGCCAACCTAAAAACTTAACCTTGAGACCTCCTACATGTTATTTGCAAATTTTCAACTTTGAACCAATTGATGTACCCCACTGGCCTATGATCTTACTAATATGTAATGATTTCCTATATTTTATTCTATAATCAAAGGAGTTATCCTTTTTTAATGACACTTGTTAGAGAGGACACTCAAGTTACTAACAACATTTAGCAACACCCGTAATGTACTCTAATATGTAATTATGCATTTTTCATATATTTTCATCCTAGCCTATTAATTTTGAAATCTTTGTAGATCACATTTAGAGTTTCAATGGTATACAAGGGCCTTTCTATGTGGGTACAAGGTCCACCCTATGATTACAACCTTGTTCTCAGTGAGAAATATCTTGAACCAACATGTTTTATGATATGTTGTTAAGGATCCAAAAAAATAATAGAAAGGAAAACAAAAGGTGTGATGATGATAAACAAGAGAAATTGATTCCTACCTCACCACCTCACTCAAAGAGAATAGATCCTACCCTTTGATATCCATTTCTTTTATTTTGTTTAGCTAGTAGTAGCAATACATGTTTATTTAGATATTTAAAGTTGGGTTTCTAGCTATTCGATTAAGGAGTGGTTTAGAAAATAAAAATTGAAATACAAGGCCTCTTTTAGGAGCAGTTAGTAGGTCTTGGAAATGGGGTATGCCTGTAAGTGTTGGAAATAATACTTGGGCGGGGGGGTGAATTAGTATTAGTAACTCAATAATTTTTCATTTCCATAGGCAAATTTTTATACGCTACTTTCGCTAAGTGAACCAGCATGTACACGTGACTGTTATTAAAGCAACCAATGTATATGCAGAGAAATTTTGATTTACCAAATTTATCATGCATTGAACTTTAACCAGTATGTCAGATATTAATTAGACAGTGTAGTAAAAGTAGAATAAAGCATTACACATAAGCATCACACATGAACACCAAGATATAAGGTGGAAACCCAATGTGGGTAAAAACCACCTGATGCAGTTGTATCTATCTTCTTTTAATAATAAGAAAAATATATTTACAAATTTGTACTGGTGCAAACTTATACCAGTACGCAGGCTTCTACCTGCAGAAGGATGCAACCTTCTCTCATTTTCTAGCTACTACTGGAAGGGAGCTACAACCCCCTAGCTCTTTTACTAGATTATATGTTTGTTGGTACGTAGGTGCCGACCTACAGAAGGTTACATCCTTCTCTCTTCCTCCAGGGACCATGTTTCATAAATTTTCATACTGGATCCATCAACAACATCATAATTGTAATTCAATTATCAAATACATCTACATCAACCAATCAATTTTTGAACCAACCACAACAGAACCAATCAATCTGCTCATTCAGAATATTGTCACCAGAATATAGTCACCGGAACCCAAACCAGAACCCAGAACTCTACAACAGCAAACAAAAGCAACTAAAACATATTTTATAAGGTAAAAGCTACTTCCATGTGTTGAACATGTGTGTATATGTGCTTTTCTCAAATGCAACCAGTGTATACATTTGCAAATATTAACTCAGAATTCTGTAGTTATTCTAGACTTTAGTTATACCTAGATCATATCATTTATAGAATAATATATTCATCAATATTTAGATTTAGAATATACATGAGAAAAAACACATAATGATAGTTCATTTTATGCCTTAAGATCTTGATCCATCATTAGATATAATCCCTCATAATCCACTAAGTTTCATTCTTGGTTCAAATCCAGTAATGCACCATAACTCAATAACCCACATACTAGATCTCACACTTCATCAAATATTCGATACTTGCAAACCTTGGCATAATGATCTTATCCTCCTTTTATAGTTTTAGGCCTTTCTCAATACCATGGACCAAAACCACTTAAGACCAATAATTTGGACCAAATATCTAGGGTCAATACCTCATACCAAATACCTTGGACCAATACCATGGATCAAAATACCATGGACAAAATACTTCAGACCAAAAACTTAGTTTTCCAAGGTATACGCGCTTTTCCTTTTGTGAAAGTGTGTGTGTACATATAGGCGACTTGTATACAGTGAACCTATGTGTATATGTAGCTTTGTCAATGGTGAACATGTGTATGCCTCTCTTTCTTCATTATGTGAAGACTGAACTATAATTCTTTGTTGTTTTCCTGCTATATTGTGATCTTTCATCTGAGTGAATTGCCATCAAGGACAATACTTGTATCATAGTGCTAATAATCTCCTCCTTTGGGATTGATGGCAACGACCACACCAAGTCACTCTCCCCCTTTTATATCAAGGGAAAAGGGTCATGCTCCCCCTGAGTACATGATGAAATCTCTGATATGCTGAAGTGCACTGATTGAGCTCTCATGATTGAGTCCATGCTCCCCTTGAGCACAAGCAAACTTTGCAAAAATATTTTCTAAAAGAAGAACATGACTTTATAGCAATGACCTTCCTATCACCAATGGATCATAGATACATCGATCTCCCAACCAAGTGGGGATATACCAAATTTGACTCATCCACCCAACCAACTGGGGATATATTAACTGTTTATACATGACAAGAGCAAGAAACATTACATCATCCTCCCACGCATAGTGGGGTTACAAATTATGTCTTTTCATGACCTTTACATTAAATGATATGCATGAAATATATAACAGAGACCAAATATCTTAAACAAGACCATGATAGTCATAAAAAACTATCATATGAACTGTATCATCATCAGCATCTGTCAACAACATCCAAGCCAACAACCTGTATATGTCCCAAAATTTCATGAACATGTGTGAAAGTATGTTGGCATATATCAACTCATCCTCTTGATCTCACCAAGATCAACTTGCTACGTTCCCTTATCTTAACCTTCCATGAAGCAACTAAGAATATGTCATATCTCCAAGCAGTAGCACAAAATCATGCACATCCTATCATATATATGTGAAAACTCCATAAACATCATTATCAAGAACTGCGTGATCTTTCCACAAGAACATTCATTATATCATCACTAGGGAACATCCCATGTCATCAGCCATGATAATCAAAATATGTGAGTATCAACCTATCATCATAAAGTAAGAACTCATTATCATTGATTAGGTACTAAAGACTTCTAGACATAATGCCACCAATGCTTTATTAGAAGCATACCATGTTCTCCCCCTAAACCTGTTCCACTTGTTCACTATAAGATCTAATCATTGCATATGTCAGTAAGAGATATCAAAACATCATCATCAATCAGATATACATCAAGTTATCAACAACTTTATGAGGACCAGTATATTTCCACATGTTATCAGCAGTTTGTAACCATTATCAAACATAGTAGATAATTGACAAAACCATAGCAGGCCCCTTTTTCTTGAGTCTGGCCCACTGCTTTTCTTCAAACCAACATATACGCGACTATGCCCACAGAAACCTGCATATGTACATGACTACGCTTCATGAAACTTGCGTATAACAACCATTCTCTGAAAAATAGGATTTAACAACAAGATGATGCAGCATCTACTGCCAGCTTTTGTTTGAGATATTCAAATGTCCCTCTGGGTAGTGGTTTATTGAATATATCAGCCACCTGTTCTTTGGAGGGAACATACTCCAATTTGACCTTTTGTTCAAACCCTTGTTCACATAGAAAATGATATTTGATGGGTATGTGTTTGGTCTTGGAGTGCATGACTGGATTCTTTGAAATACTGATGGCACTTGTATTATCACATAGAATGGAGATGGGTGGAGTACATGTGATCTGAATGTTTTGCAAGGTTTGCATCATCCAAGGTGTGTAGCAAGATGCAACAGCCACGTATTCTGATTCAACTGTAGATAATATAATTGAACTTTGTTTCTTGCTGAACCAACACACTTACCTGGAACCCATATAGAATGCACCACCACTAGTGCTTTCTCTGTCATCAACACTTCATACCCAATCTGCATCTGTATATGCATGAAGTGTAAGATCTATATCTCTAAGATACGATAAACCAAAGTTCTATGTTCCTTGAAGATATTTGAAAATCCTTTTGACTGCCAGAAGGTGTGATTCCTTTGGATTTGCTTGTAATCTTCCAACTATTCCTACTACATGTATGATGTCAGGTCCGATACCTATTAGATAAAGAAAACTGCCAATCATGGATCTGTAAGTTGGTTGATGAACTGCTACTGATTCATCATTTGAGATGAGATTACATCCTGTTACCATTGGGGTACATACTAGTTTAGAATCTTCCATGCCATACTTTTTCAAGATCTATTTGAGGAATTTGGTTTGTGAAAGAAAAATACCATATTTATTTTGTTGATCTTGTAGACCAAGAAAATAGGTAAGCTCACCAAGCAAGGACATTTCAAATTCTTGCTGCATTATTGAAGAAAAATTTTGAGTCATGGATTCTTCATTGCTACCAAAAATGATATCATCAACATAAACAACAATTATTAGCAATTTATCAGTGTCAATCCTTGTATATAGATTGCTATCGTTGATCCCTTTGAAAAATCCTGATGGTGGAGATATTTTTCAAGACAGTAATACCAGGCCCTTGGAACTTGTTTTAGACCATAGAGAGCCTTTCTGAGTCTGTATACAAGTTTTACATCATTTCGAAGAATGAGTCCTTCTGGTTGCTCAATATAGACTTCTTCCTCTAGGTCTCCATTAAGAAAGGAAGATTTTACATCCATTTGGTATACTTTGAATTTTTGAAAACTAGAAAGAGCACGAAACATCCTTATGGCTTCAAGTTTAGCAATAGGTGCAAAATTTTATTCAAAATCTATACGTTCTTGTTGATCATATCCTTTACAAACAACTCTGGCCTTGTTTATAATAACTTCTCCATTTTTGTTCAACTTGTTTTTGAATATCGATTTAGTTCCTATGATATTCTTATCATGAGGTCTAGGAACTAATTCCCAAGTATTATTATTTTCAATTTTCTCAAGTTCTTCATTCATGTCCTTGACCCAACATTCATCTTTGCATGCTTCATTTACATTTTGAGGTTTGGTGGAAGATAGTAATGCTAGATAAAGCTTGAGGATTCTATAATAGTTCTTCTTGTCTGCACACCACCTCTTTTTCCCCTAAAATTTGAGTTTCTCGATGATTTTTCTGAACATACCTGGATGAAGTCTTTTCTTCTACCATTATCTCTTATTTTGGTGCTTCATTGGTTTCTACCTTAGAATCAGTGTGATTTGATGTGGGAAAATAATCCTCATCTTCTTCATTGTCATAATCTTCGGTTTTTACCTGTTTTCGATTTTTGCATGCTTCATCAACCACAACATCAATACTTTCAATAATTTTCCCAAGTCTTTTATTATAACATTTATATCCTTTACTTTAGGAAGAGTAACCAAGAAGAATATCTTCATGTACTCTGGATTCAAACTTACCATGTTTTTCATCAGCCATTTTGATGTAACATTTTCTTCCAAAAACATTGAAGTATTTTATAGTAGGAGTCTTACCATACCAAAGTTCATGTGGAGTTTGAGTTTTGTTTACCTGAACATTTGATTGGTTGAGAATAGTGACAATGACGAATGTAGCTTAACCCCATAAGGTTGCAGGAGTTCCAGATTCATCTAGCATAGCCTGAGCCATTTATTGAATAGTTTTGTTCATTCTTTCTACCACTCCATTTTGTTGAGGAGTCCTTGCGGTGGAGAAGTACCTCTTTATTCCATGTTGTTTACAATAGTCTAAGAATTCATCCGAGGTAAATTCCCCTCCTCGATCAGATCTAAGACATTTGATTTTGCGATTTGATTCATTTTCAACCAATGATTTGAAGGCTTTGAACTCTTAAAATGCTTCATCTTTATGCTTTAGAAGACCTACCCAACACATTCTAGAAAAATCATCAATGAACAATATAAATTATTCTTCTCCACAAGGTGACCTTTTCCTTGATGGTCCACATAAATTAGTATGAACAAGTTCAAGAGGCTTACTAGCTGATCCTTCCTTTTCAATGAAGTGAGATCTAGTTTTCTTACCGAATTGACATGGTTTGCATATTGTATTTTTAGGGATGTTGATATCTGGAAGATCACGAACAACTTGGAATCTACATGCTTTTCTCATTTGAGAAAATCATAGATGTCCCAATCTTCTGTGACATAGCTAGTTTTAATCATTTTTTCTTAGATAGCACTGTTGTTGTCCTCCCTTGAGTATCTATAAGTTGTTTAGAGTTCTTTTACCTTTGATCATGGTTTCTCCTAGATCAAGATCATGAATAACACATCCGTTTGATCAAAACACCACTTCATTTCCTTGATCACACATTTGACTAACACTCAATAGGTTATGGTTCAGACCATCAACAACATAACATTCCCAAATTTAATTTTTTCTTTCAATAAATAGAGCCTTTACCTTTTATGACAATATGAGTGTCTTTCCCAAATAAGACATTCTTTTCCTTTTCTAAGGAATTATAAGAGTGTAGTTTTTATTTGTAACCCGTCATGTGTCTTGAGCATCCACTGTCAATGTACCACTAGTTTTCTTCTCCTTCTGCATACAAGGCTACACCATATATTTCTGTTTGTGGTTCTTTCTTTGTCCATATTTTGGGATTTAGTGGAGTTTTCTCATTTTGAGATATTTTTTGAAATCTACTCCAGCATTCAAATTATTCATGGCCAAAGTTGTTACAGATTGAGCATTTTATTTCATTTTCAAGAAGAGAAAAGTTATTATGGGAAATTTTCTTGATCCATGTCACATTCCTTTTATTTCGTGCTTCTCTAGTCATGATGGTTTTGTAAGCAACACATTGAGCAACTTTGTGTCCAAAATTATGAAATGAGAAACATTGACCATTGAAGAAGTTCCTACGATTATCGAATCTATTGACCTAGTGATTGTAGTTTCTATTCATGTTTGAGGAAAATTGAGTATGATTTACTTGAGGTTTGTTGTGAATTCTATTCATCCTTGAAGAAAATTGAGCCCGATTTACCTGGTGATCTACTTTATGACTTTGGTGACAATTTTCATACTGTTCACTGTTCTTTCCTACATCAAGATAGCTTTTAGTGGAGATTGACAACTTCTGTGATTGAGATGCTTCTTCACTATATCCAAGACTTGTCTTTATCAGAGGAGAACGCTTCAATTTGATAATTTCATTTAAGATTTCTGATCCTTTAGTAAATCTAAGATTGAGATTTTTTTTTTTCTCAAGATCCTTTCTTAGACCCACAATTTCACATTCTAGTTTTTCATTGTGTTTTTATCTTTTATCAAGTTGATATGTCAAGGTATCTATAATCATATTCTTTTCTTTTAAACATATTTTGAGTTTAGATGTTTCTTCATGAAGGTCATCTTCTTCTAAATCATCCAAAAATTTATCATCTTCATAAGCCATCAGAAGTCTATAGTCATTACTATTTTCATCTTCATTACTATTTGATTATCCATCACTATCTTCATGAGTATAGTAACTATTTTTAATTACACTTTGTGTTCTATTCCATTTTGAAGATTTCTTCCCTTTATCATGTTTATCTTTATGAGGGCATTTCACAGCATAATGACCGACTCTACCACAGGAAAAACATTTGACAGGTAGTTTACCACTAAATATTCTGAAACCTCATTGAAGCTTCTTGACAAAGTTTACTTCATATTCTTCTTCTAAAATATGTCATGATTCATTGAGTTCTTCTTTTCCTTTTGTTGAAGCTTTAAATGCTACTTTTGTAATATCTAGTGGGCCCCCTTTTCTCATCTCAAAGGAAGTTAATATTCTATGAAGCTGTGTCATAGTAATAGTCTACAGATCATGTTTTTCTTCTATGGAAGATACTTTTGATTCAAATTTAGCAAACAAGGATCTTAAAACTTTGTCAACTAAGGTAACTTCCTTTATCTCTTCACCCAGATTCTTCATGCAGTGAACAACCTCATCTATATCTTAGAAGTAACTAGCTACACTTTCATCATTGTTCATCTTAAGAGTTTCATATTGAATTCTGAGAGTTTTCAGTTTAGCATGTCTTATCTGAGAGTCTCCTTCATAGCTTAGAACGATTTTGTCCCATATTTCTTTGGCTGATTTGAGCTGCATAAATTTGACAAACTCTGATTGTGACAAACTTCCCAATAATGTATTGACAGCCCTAGAAATGGTTTAATATTTCTTTTTATCAGCCATACCTGTAGGAATTGCTGATGGAAATGTATATCCTCCTTCCACGATTTCCCAGACATCTGTTCCAAGTGATTGAAGATAGGTTTTGGTTCTTATCTTCCAATAAACAAAGTTTCTCCCATCAAATATTGGCAGTCTGATGGGTCCCCTACTTTCTTGATTACTCATGATGATGGATCTTGCTTCAAGCGACCAAGCTTCTTCTGAAGGACCTACTGTTATACCAATTGTTGGAAATAATACTAGGGGGGATGGTGAATCATTATTAGTAACTCAATAATTTTTCATTTCCATAGGTAGATTTGTATATGCTACTTTTTCTAAGTGAACCAACGTGTACACGCGACTGTTATTAAAGAAACCAACGTATATGCAGTGAAGTTTTGATTTACCCAATTTATCTTGCATTGAAATTTAACCAGTATGTTAGATATTAATTAGACAGTGTAGTAAAAGTAGAATAAAGCATTACACATAAGCATCACACGTGAACACTAAGATATAAGGTGGAAACCCAATGTGGGTAAAAACCACTTACTGCTATCGTCTCTATCTTCCTTTAATAATAAGAAAAATATGTTTACAATTTTGTACTGGTGCAGACTTATAATAGTATGTAGGCTTCTACCTACAAAAGGCTGCAACCTTCTCTCATTTTCTAGCTACTACTGGAAGGGAGCTACAACCCCCCAGCTCTTGTAGTAGCCAATATGTTTGCTGGTATGTAGGCACCGACATACAGAAGGCTGCAACCTTCTCTCTTCCTCTAGGGACCATGTTCCATAACTTTTCAGTATGGATCCATCAACAACATCATAACTGTAATTCAATCATCAAATACATCTACATCAACCAAACACGTTTTTAACAAACCACAACATAATCAATAAATCACTTTGATAACCCATCAATCTAATCATTCAAAATACTGTCACCAGAATATAGTAGCTAAACACAAACCAAAACCCAAAACTCTGCGACAGCAAATAGAAGCAACGAAAACATATTTTATAAGGTATACGCTACTGCCATGTGTCGAACCTGCATGTATACGCACTTTTCCCAAAGCCAACCAACATATACATCTACAAATATTAACTTAGAATTCTGTAGTTATTCCAAACTTCAGTTATACCCAGATCATATCATTTACATTATAATATATGCATCAGTATTTAGATCTAGAATATACATGAGAAAAAACACATAATGATAGTTCATTTTACACCTTAAGATCTCGATCCATCATTAGATCTAATCCCTCATCATCCACTAAGGTTCATCCCTAGTTCAGATCCAACAAAGCACCATAACCCAATAACTTGCATACTAGATCTCACACTTCATCAGATATTCGATACTTGCACACCTTGGCCTAATGATCTTCTCTTTCTTTTATAGTTTTAGGCCTTTCTCAATACCATGGACCAAAACCACTTAGGACGAATAACTTGGACCAAATATCTAGGGTCAATACCTTGGATTACATACCTTGGACCAATACCATGGACTAAATACTTCAGACCCAAAACTTAGTTTTCCAAGATATACGCACTTTTCCTTTTGTGAAAGTGCATGTGTACGTATACGCGACTTGTATATAATGAACCTACGTGTATACGCAGCTTGGTCAATGGTGAACATGCATATACCTCTCTTTCTTCATTTTGTGAAGACTGGTTTGTAATTCTTTGTTGTTTTCCTGCTATACTGTGATCTTTCATCTGAGTGAGTTTCCATCAAGAACAATACTTGTATCATAATGCCAACAGTAAGAGGGAAATCTTAATTATAAAGTGGATCAGTTTTAACTAGCTAATAATCTATGCTAGGCCATATTAATTGTAACACTCTAAGGATATGGAGACATTGCGTTTCTAAGATAAGGATCCTTAGAGACATTGAATTTCTAAGATAAGGATAATAGCTAGTATTAATCTCATAAGGATCTAATTCTAATGTCTTTATACTTATAATTCATCCTCTAAGACTATTTTCTATCTACAAGTCCTTTATTTATCACAAGGGGACAATAATTACATATCTAATACTTCTACTTGGCATGATATAAGAATGGACATGTTCCTTAACTTTCCTCAACCTCACGAAGTTCAGTTGAGCCCATGTGTTCCTTTTCTTTTTGTTTATAAGACACATGGGAGGAGCAAGCTATCTATGAATGTCAACTAAGGCTCATGACTTCAATACATTTGAATGTCTCCATCACACCCTGTCAAGCTATTTATGAAATTTAACTAAGGCTTGTGACTTTAATGCACTTGAATGTCTCCATGGCACCCTTGCATTATGCCTTCACCATCCATTATGCCACGGTCACTTCCAACAAGATTGGTTGTGAATCCTTCAATCAAGGAAAAAAAAATTCTGAAGTGAAAGGATTAAAACTATGAGTTTTAAATGATTATGATTGAGTTGAGAGTTGAAATGAAGATAGTAAGAAAAGATAAGGATGAAACCAAATCTTCAACATGTGAGTGCTTTTGTGTGCCCTTGGGTGCTCTAATTCATATAGACATCACACTTGAAAACCCTTCATACCCAACCATATATCTAATGAGAAGCAAATATAGTTGGAAGGTTAGGGAATTAAATAATTAAAAGAATGATGACACAAAAGCACTTAGAGAATGAAAGGAAACCTCAATACCAATGACAAACACTTAATATGAAACCTCAATACCAATGCCTTCAGCTATGCAAAGGAAATACCTCTGGAAAATACAAGGAAAATACATCAAATTGAAAGGAAAATAACTCTGGAAAATAAGCCCTTTGTTGTGTTCCTTGAAATGTCTAGCTCAGCTTCCAGTGCATTTGCAAAATCACAATGTAAGCCCCAACATATAAAAACTCAAACAATTTGGTGCCAAAATGATTTTAGGCCTCTACACCAAAAAAATTTTAGTGGCTTTAGTCAGCTTGTTTCCATTTTCAGCCAACCTATTTCCGTTTTCAGTCATCCTAGCCCATTATTTCCTATTGTTTACCACTCAGCCAACACCCTTGTCTCCTACTTTTACTATGAATTAGGGTCCCTTAATATCTATATCCCGCCACCCACCAAAAAAGGATTAAGTGCTCTTCTTATTAAATTTACCATAAAATCTCATGCTAAGATATTTCTAAGTGTGTAGTTTATGAATAACTCTCAACTTCCTGCAATATGCAATGGGGAAGAGGGAACTGCATCATGGCTGAAGAACCCTTTATTATCCTCATAAGGGGTATAACTATTGGGTCTGCTACCCTGAATGCTCATTAGAGAAACCCTCCTCTGATGGTCCTCAAACCCTATGCATCTTTCAAACCCTCATCTCATGGCTCTCAAACATTGGTGTTGGTCTCTCAATTTTCTCAACAAACCCTCCATTGCAATGGGACGATGCCCTCCTTCTACACATAAATTCTGATACTCCTCTAGCACTGACACTAGAATCCTTATTGGGTGGAGTTGTAGGCATAACTATTTTCCACGTCTCCTGAAGTCATGTGCAAAACATTCGATAGATTTTCCTCAGAATTTATTCAATTAGAGTAGAAGGCTCCATGCAAAAATTGCCCAGGATTAGGAACCTTTGATAACTTCATATCCCTCATCATATTTATCATATTTATACTGGGAAACCTCTCCATGGTGCCAAACGCCATTGTGATGATTAGCAGCGAAGACTACCACAGTGGGCAACAAATATACACTGTACTCTGATCTGCTAGTCACTAGATGTTTGAAGAAAATATAATGTGATCCTCAGTTTGATAGACTAGTAAAAATTATGGCATTAGTTGTGGGCAACCTCTCCATGATTCCAAATGCCATTGTGATAATTAGCAGCAAAGACTAGTGCAATGGGCGACCTATATATGCAACACTCTGATCTGCTCTGCACTATATGTGTGAAGAAAATATAATGTGATCCTTAGCTTAACAGAACAAGAAAACTTATGATATTTTTATGGCTAATTTGAGCCATTGGATTTTAGTCACAAATAAAAAATACTAGAGCAATTACTTATAAATAATAAAGGAGAAAAAATAAACTTGTTGAGAAATTGAATAATGAATTGAGGAATTAATTTGAATTATTTATTTAAAAAATATGAATGTGACTACGGTATATATACTCTTCAGGAGTAGGAACCAATTTAAATTAGACTTGAATTCCAAGCGTATGTACCCAATTATCTATAAATGCACTTTCCCTACTTGGAATGTAAGTCAACATTGGATTGGTAGACTCAAGGTTAACAAAATATCTAATAATTGAGTGAATTGGAAATAGGTGGAGATAGGAATTAGTTAAAATTGATTAGTAGTTATCACATGTTAAAAAAATCAATTAAACATAGTTAAACACAAAAATAGTTGTAAAAGTCAACTAACAAGGAAAGGAAAAAGAAACATGGTGCCCAACTGCTAAAATGTGGGGAGGAATTACACATTCACAATTAGCCATGTCATCGTCCAATCAATGTCATTCAATGTTACATGTCATCCTAGGTGGCACCCCTTGATAAAAGTAGACCCATTGATAATATAAAACATTGAAAATTGAAAATGTCCAAATGATATGGAATGTCTAGTACTAAATGAAAAGTGGTCATATGTGCTCCTAATAATCTATTGGAAGATGATAAGACAATGGCTAAAGTGAAAGACCTCCTAAGGTCCTAATGAACTAACAAGTGCAATGTTCCCCAACACCCCCCTGAAGCTCAAACAGGAAGTATGATAGTGAATAAGTCTCGATAATTCTTGGTCATGTTAGGTACTCATGCATAAAAACTATGTAACAAAAAATGAAAGAATCCTAGAAATTTTCAATTATGTTAGGTACTCACGAAACAACTTATGCAAGGCACAATATGCGAAGAACGAGGTAAAGTGGGAAAACCCATCAGGAAGAAAATTGTAAGGTACCTAACCCCCAATTTCTGATTAGGGCTTTGGGGTGACTAAAATTAACCTCCTTTGCCAGCTTATGGTAGTGGATTTATCTAAATTTCATCTTTCTTTAATCACCCCATTTTTTTTTGTCAAATCAACATTGCCTTCTACTCATCGAGATCTTTTCAACAATATAGATTTGATTTGAATTCCTACCTATTCGCACAAATTTTTGCCCACTTGAATACTATCCTCAAAGGCCACATCAATATACTTATAGATCCATGCGGAAAAACCCATTCATGTGTGAACATCACATTGGTCCATGCCATATCAGCTAAAATAATAGCCTACCTAGGAAGCTTCGTGTTCTGTCAGCTATTAGCCCCCCAAGAAATACTTCACCAAATTTTCCTAATCCATTTCCAATTAACCAATCTAGATATTCGTCCATTAATTGAAAAAACTCATCATTTCATCACCTACCACTCTGTCAACCAAGTCCCCAAGCCTCTGCGACACACTACAATTCAAATTTTTTTCCTCGCAACACTTGATAACTTGATATGATATTGGATTATCACTAGATGCAAAATCCACTTCTTGTCATTCATAATTTTGTGTACTGGGACCTTAGGCCACCATCAACTAGGCATATCTCATTGTTTCAATTCTGAGAATCTATCGATAACTGATACCTGACATGTTGATAGGTCGATATCTCAAGATGTCAATAGGCTAATAGCTTGACATGTTGATAGATCAATAGTTTTCCATCAGGATACCATGGCTCTGAGAAATGTAAGGAAATCCACAACTACTGATACCTGATAGCCTAACATCCTAACATCCATGTCACTAATACCTTCGATGTGACCAATTCACCATCTTGACACCATTTTGCACTATGATCCACAACATCCCACCACATTGGCTACCACACCATTAAACATCTAACCTTGTGCCACATCATCATGACTAGTTACCTTAGCACATCAGCTACTACCTAGCGTGCCATATTACTAGGTCTAATATTCCAGCATGCCATGTCCTCTAGCCCATGTATGCACTTTATTTGGCTTCATCAGTATTGATAAAAAATCCCAATGGTTGGGTCATGGTCTCCCAATAGAAAACACTTGATGACCAATATTCAATCTCCATTATCTATAATAAACCACTCCCATCTAATAACATATTAGATTCTATATATTGAGGTTTCCTTCAAATCTTCCATTTTTTTCTCAGAACGAAATCTTAATAAATGGAGAGTGAAAAGGGTGATAAGTGACACTTCATTGGCCCAAAGTCAATACATGGTCATACAATAGCATACCTTTCCTATCAGTATGATGACTTGTTGTCGAGATATGATGTTGTAGAAAGATAATGGAAATGTCCCTAACATTCAATGGTTATCATTGGGATCTATTAGTATCAGGTTATTCTCATTGGTATTTGTTATACCATGTCCTAATCTCTGATACCATCTACTTTGGTAAAATATATGTTAGCCAATAGATACACTATGTTGGAGTTCTCTTATAATAGAGGTATTCATTATGTCATTAGCCCAATACCTGACAAATGATATTATGTCCTTTGGTTCTTAATACCCATTTTGGATAGCTCTTGTTTATAGCCCCCTTATTGTACATATTACCAAGCATTGAGGCTAGGACTCCAAAACATTGAATTTGTTAATAGTCCAAAAATCTAAAGGGGAACCAATCTCTAAATTTCTCCAAGGCAAATAGCCATATAGAATGGATTTCCTCAATTTGTCTCAAAAGACGGAAGATACTTTAGAGGGCATGGGTCTACCAAAATGACTTCTAAAACTAAAAAGTTCCTTGTGATCCTTGAATGTATCCATACTCCTTCATCTCACTACCATATTCTAGGCCTTTCCTTTGGTTTATTTAATATACTTTACCAACTCGAGATTTCTTTAGTGAAACCTTTAATACTTTCCACCAGATGTTCTAAGAATACTCTTTCCTTTAAGTATCATTTTCTGAGATCAAGGCTTATATTTTTTTCTCAAGGTCCATATCATCCACAAGACTCTTTGAGGAGTTCAATAAACTTAGAGAATTTTTGGCCCCTCTATGAATTGACTATGAACACTATCAATAATTGTGAGTAGTGGTCCATTAATCACATGCTTAAGTGAACCATTACATCCCTATTCATAGTCATGAAAAGAACATCATAAATGCACATTAAAGATTGATTAAAATTCATATGAATACTATACAACCATTTCATCCAACTCTATTATTCACATTATAAATAGACATCACATATTCCATAATATCCATTTAGCATATTAGTGCATACATATACTCATTTCATCAATGATCATTTGTTTTTTATTAACATGTTTACATTCCAAATTTGAATTCCACAAGGATACTTAATGAATATTCTATGTTGTCTACAACTCATGAAGTGTGAGCCATGTTCTACCTCACCATAGTCTTAGCTACACTACATTAATTCTTGCATCTGGCCACCCCCATGCTAAAGCATGAAGCCAAGTGGGAATTTTTAACTCAACATTTTAGGGCGGGGTAAGGAAGGCCATTCCCCTTCATCAAGTTAACTCATTAGTTCCATTAAAGTCTCGTTAGACCTAGAGTATGCCCAATCATTATGGGTGATGTCTCAACTATGATACCTAACAAGCAACCAGAGAAGCGAAAATATCTTATATGATATCAATGGTGTAGGTATGAAGGTCAATATCCTTCATCCACATAGAATTTAATATCATATATATCATACCATTGATCCAAGGATGTTTCTCCTTGAAAGTGTGGCCACAATGGACCCACACAACACAAACAGAGTCATTCTCAATGCTTCCTTTCTACAATTCTCATGTGTGGTTTCAATAAGATTTCTAAAAAGATGGAGATTATAGGAATGTGAAACTCAAAGGGATTCTTTCAGTCATCAAGTATTCCTTTGATGCTTCACTGAATGTGTTTATGCATATGTTTTAGCTGCTACAACCACCCTCCAAAATTTTGAATTCATATAATTTTTGGAGCCCTTATTGATAATATTCTTGATATTCCTAAGTAGTCAAGGTCAATCTGAACTTGTTTGAAATACCCTCAGTGTTTGAATTCATTTTTTTTTCTTTTAAAATCCCTAAGTGTAAATGCACTTTTCCCTCACAAGCTTCATGCTCTTTCCCTTTGTAGTGGACCTTTGTTTGGAAATCTAGTTCACTTCTCAAAACCAACTCCAATCATGATTATTGCAAGCACATCTCTAAACATTAGTCAACCCACCTTGTCGCAAGAATGTGTTGGGTGCACATCAAAAGACCAATGAGCTCACACATGTGAACTAGTTATAAATATAATCCCTCCCCAATAGTTCATTTTATAGTTTGTTTTGTTGATTAGAGGTTCACACACTTTCTGAGTATATAGTAAGGCTTCCATTTGTAATTGCACTATACACTCCTTGTCGGTAAGCTCTCATTTTTTTCACTAAAAAAATGCACATACCACATTTTCATTTCAGTCCCTTATTTTTTCATATGAACCTCTTCGTGTACCTTGAATTTTCGCTTTCCTTGAATAATTGAACGCATATATTTGTATGTGTGTGCGTATGTCATTTTTTGAATTTTGGTTTTTATTGGTTTGCTATGTGCTTCCATTTTTTTGTTTCTATACTTAGTTAAATATTTTCATTCTCGGTTTTCCTATCCAAATCTTTTTATTAGAAGCAAGACTCCAAATGAAATATGGTATGGCCACATTCCTTCACTGAGGCATCTCAACATTTTTGGTTCCTCCTGTTATGCCTTCATACCTAAGGAATAGATAAAAAAACTCAGTACAAGGAGTCACAAATGTATCTTCTTTTGGTACTCATACCTCCAAATCATACCATCTCTATGATGAAGTGAATAATAATTGTACAATATCTAGAGATGTGATCTTTTTTTAGTCTTACAAGATTAACAATGTTGTTGAGTGATAGTGTAATCGTTTGGATAGATTCAAACATGAAAAGTATTTTCAAGAGTTTGACAGTGATATTCCACATCTCCTTCTCTTATCTCTATACTTTCTATGAAGAGCCTTGAAAAAATCAAGTTGAAGGAAATTCCTTCCCTTGCTTTGTCAGGAAAGAGCTAAGAGACCACTCGCAGTAGGTAGCCAAATCTGACAAGGAGTGAGGGTACATGCAAGATACAAAGAAAGGATTAATGCAAAGGAGTGTACTGACTATATATTATATATATTATATATTATATATAATATATATATATATCATCGAACATCTTTCGTCCCCATTGGTGCCTTGCACGTGCCTGGTTAGTCTAAGAGCATGTTGGTCACAACCTTCATACCTTAAATAAACAAGTGGTATTTCTCTTCATCTTCTAAGTTATGTAATAAACAAGTGAACGGGAGCAAGACATGTAGAAGGAACACATGAAATGACTTTTATTTCTTGTAACCATGCATGTCATTGAAGACAAAATGATACGATAATGATAACCAAACTTTTAAGCTACAGTAAGAGGTGTATTTCAAAAGATGTGCTTTGTTTTCCATATCTAGCCTCCAAAGGGTTATGCATCAGATGGAGTCTTCATGCGGTCTCGAGGTTCTATCATACCTTGGTTTCCTTGGTCTCCTTATTTTTATCCTTAGCTCCTTGTGAATCATCTATCATGTTATCTTCCTTCATGGCCCCTGAGAGACATAATTGTGTAGTTTCAATGAGCAGTAACTGTTGTAGGGTGAGGCCCTAGGAGGACAAATTTACACAGTTTTAGCTGGATGAAAGGCACTACTATGGGATGAGGCCCTGGGAAGACACATTACACAATTTTAAGATGCAATGTAGACTAGGTAGTCAAGGGATAAAATTGCACAGTTTCTGGAGACATTGGGTTCCGACTGAGGGAAGGACATTAGAGGAAATGACTGCGCAGTTTTGAATGTTAATGGAGGTTGGAATTTCTGCACATTGCACGGTTCCAATAAGTAAGGGAAAATCTTGAGGGTTATATATGTGAAGTGTGTAGTTTAGGAAAGTTGGAAGAGGCTAGGTTGATAACAAAACTCCAAAGTTTGGCCAAGTGTGGGATTAGTGGAACTAACGTGAACAATGATAAAACTTGAATATGATCACGCACTTGAAAACTTAGATATACAAGATAGACCATCTAGAACATATACCACGTACTTCGCTTAATGAAACAACCTTTCTGGCATCTTACAACAAGTGCAACTCTAATGATATACTTTGGGAGGATAAAGGAAACACTTGTGTAAGAATGTGTGAAATGAGTGTGAAACATGTCTATGTGGTGAGGGCAACCCATTCTCATAAATATTTCCCCTTGAAGCAAAACAAGCATCCCTTTTCATGACAACCAATAACTCCCATGCCCAAATATGAAACATTCTCTGTAAAGATAAAAGTAGGAACGACTCTTAAGATCGAGAAGGGGAGCTTGAGATTATCAACTTACCAATAAGTGACTAAGGAATGATCAATCACAATATCCATAGTGAGATCTCAAATTTGCAGGCCAAAATTTTGTAGGGTGTTGCAGCAGCTACAACAAAGCCTTCACCTTTTTGCTAGCTTCTTTTTCAACTAGTGTCTTGAATTCTACGAACTTGCAGAATGTCTAATCTTTCTTCCACATAAAGAAGATCCAACACTTCTGTGAGAAGTCATCAATAGAAATGACAAAATATTTGTATCTAGTAGTGTAGTCTGTCAAGAAAGGTCCATAAACATCATAGTGGATCCTTTCTAGGACTGCATGTGCTTTGTTGTCCCAGTCATGGAATGTGGATTTTATGTACTTCCGCAATGTATATCCTTTGCATACATCCTAATGCTTAAGTGCTCCTTTAGGGAGGCTAGTGGTTATTTGTTATATAATATTCAAGGTACCATGATGCAAATGACCAAGTATTTTGTGCCAAAGTTCATCGACATCGCAACCTCCATGTTGCGAACAAGATCCCCCAAGGACAGTTTTGGATCTAAAAGCCCATGTTTTGGGTTGAATTTTGTAATAAAATAGTATAGTCTCCACATTTTGTGGTCACAGAGCATGAAGGTATCATGAGTCATAAAAGGTTGTCCAACCTTATTTTTTTTAACTAAAGTCGGCTATAAAATATCTACAAATGGTCTGTAGACCATGGGATTGTATAAAAAGAGCTAAGCTCTAAGAGTTGAAAAGGATTCATAAGGCAAGTAGTGATAGCTCTGAAGTAAGAATTCTAAGTTTTGGGTCGTAGCATAGGTAGAGGCTCTACAGCTCAGTGTGCAGAGGTTTAGGATAGAAGTTTGCAGCTGAGTGCGCAAGCCCCTGCAACGGTGTGTGCATGGAAAATAGAGTCTGTAATCATCTGAAGATATCAATAAAGAGAAGCATTTTATGAATTCTATGTCTTTGTTTCCTATTAATGCATCTTGAAATGTTATGTATGAATTTCATTTATGATGCTTAAATGATGTGCAAATGTATGTAATTATGTTGGTTAAGTGAATGCAAGTAAGAACATTTGTTTATGCCATTCTAACTATGATTGTCTAATAAGATAAGTAAGACACTTAAACTAGTTTGGGAATATTCATGGTATGCTACCATAACAGTGTGAAAGTACCTGAGCCGCACGTTTGGTAAGCCCTAGAGCTCAGTGCCCTATGTGAACGTATGAATAGAGGGAATAAACTAACATCATGACCATCTTAGGGTGTGGAAATTTGGTTCCAACATCCCCCCATACTACTTCAGATGAGAGTTCAGTCCGTGATCCATGGGTTGATTCCAAAAGGGCCAATAATGTAGGGATTTGTTTGGCTAACTAACATTAAACCTGGGTTAGGCCTCCACTGGCCAACAAATGGTTCCATTCTCAGGACAAGAATCTACATAAGAGAAGTGTGATGTCATATCATTGGAATCCAACTAAGAAAGAGATCGAAGACTGGTTGGATAGGAAGATCCACGAATTCATAGTGCAGGAGAATAGAAACCCGCGACTCACAAAGGAACAGTGGCTAGACAGGTACCTATATATAGATATCCATGAGATCTTTTTCTATTCCTTTCCGGTTGAGCTATACAAGTGGATCTCGAAGCTAGAAGATAGTCAAGGAAGGTGGAAACTTGACGGTCCTATTCTTTGGACCCTGGAGCTAGTACAAAAATTGGAAGCATCTGAGGATAAGATCACCCACACTATCAATCATTAGCTTGATCGCATCATAGGAGGATTTGTGACTGAGTTCGTGGTTGATACCTGAGTCAACTATAGTGAGGCAGAGCAACGCTTTTTCAAATGACTGAAGGTAAGTACTAGAAATCTTTGAATACTTGGATTAAAATGTTATTGTGCAAAAAGTGAGTTATGCAGCTACCTTGATGTTTGGAGCTACGCGAAATGGGAAAAATTCCAGGAATGAAGGGAACAAGGGTCTTGAATATAGTCCATTGATTTCACCTCGACGAGGTGACAAAGAGGGAGTAGCGCAGGCTTCTCTGCAAAGTTCTATTCAGTTAATGAGAAAAGGCTTCCCGCGACTACCACCTCCACCCACACCACCTCAAAATTCATGACCATCACCTGTGACTTCACCCATACCACCTGCACCTCCACCACAGTTCAGTATGGAAAATTCAATGAAGATGCCTCTATTCAGAGGCTTGGTAAATGAGGACCCAGACTAGTTCTGGTTCATCATGAAAGATGTATGGAAAGCTTAGGGCATTACAGATTATCACATGAAGAAGGTGACGATCCAGGATGTTTTCACTTATAGATGTATCGAAAAGAATCACACGCAAAATTGCATCTTAACACAGAAATGTGCACATAAGAAAAGAAGAAGTAAACACACAAAAAGTACAAAAAGAAGACACCAAGGCTTGAAAATGGAGTTCGTCCAATTCAGACTATGTCTCCGGGCCCAACTCAAAAATGGGGAGGCCTTTCTTATTAAATGGCATGAAATAAAAGAGAATTACATTCATCAACTGTCCACAAGAGGCTTATACCTCCAATATGCAATATGGCCTGTGAAATCGATGCTTGAGATGGAGAGATAAACAACACCAAAGCATCCGTAGCAATGAATGGGCTAGAGTAATGTAAATTGTCTAACACAGAAAAATAGTGCTCTCGGCCTCTTGCTAACAAAACAACATGCTGCCACAAAATGCCTCCCCTGCTCTTTGCAATTATCGGTTTCAATAATGGGTTCTTTGTATAGAATCCCTTTCAAATAAGAGCTTGTCCGGTTCATTATAGAGGCTGGTAGCATGGAATGATCAGCGGGCACAATCACCTCTTTAAATAGCCTTTTTATTGTTGAGTTGTTTAAACTTTAAAATCCCAAAAAACACTAAAAATCAGCCCCCAAACCATTTACACAGACTTCAAAAAACATGAAATCGGGCATATATTCCATATCGAGTCCAACCTAAGGTCACAAATTGGCATATCAAGGGGTGTACAGTCCTAATTAACAGGAATGATCGACCACAAATCATCGATTGTTGATATCGGCATCGACTAATCACTTCGGCATCCCCCTCGCATATCGCCTAGTGCCTTATCACCGATCGCACCGTGCCACCACCAATATACATACATACATACATACATACATATATATATATAAGGCCTCGAATTCGCTTATCTTTGATCCACTGATCTGATTTGATCGGAGATCGGCGATCGAGGGTTCCACTGCACCCCTCATAAATCTGCCTCTATGCAACCTCTAATTGTGATTTGGCCCTAAAGGCTTAAGACCCATTTTCAAAGGAAAATCCTCATTTTCTTAATGATTAAAGCATCCTTCGTTTCAATAACTTCATCATCCGAACTTAGATTGAAGTGTCATTTGTGCCACTAGAATCAAGATGACGAGATCTACGCTCTGATCCTGAGTTGACTTCCTTCTGATCACTTTCATTTCTGAGCTTTTTCCATGCCATTGTACCTGAGGATCCACCTGGATCAATCCTCCCCATTGAGGAGCTTTTGGACCGCCAAAAGCTTTTCATTAGTCAATTAGCAAGTGAGGGAACTCTTCCCTCACTTTCTCTTTCTCCAGCCATTTGGCCTTGCTGGGGTGCATTCCCTTCAATCCAAATCGATGGTATTCTACATCTCCTCACCATGAAGTCTTGGTTCTTCTGTCGAGGATTTGTCTTTTGGCAACCCATTGAGATATTCTAGTGCAAAATCATCGACGGTAGGAACTGTGGCCACCTCGTCAGTGTCCATGATCAACAGTGGTTCATACAGCTTCAGGTTCTCCACATTCACTACTAACTACATCTGCATATATACCGGCAAGTCAAGATGAAAGGCATTGTTCCCAATCTTCTCCAATATGGTGATCAGTCCATACTGGATTGGCTACAACTTCTTTCCTTCTCCCTTCATTATGTCTTTGTTGATGTGGAACATCACCTTATTGTCCACTTGGAATTGATGGACGACTCGGTGTTTATCATGTCGAGCCTTCTAACGGGTTTGAATTTTCTCCAAATATTCTTGCATTGGTTGGTGAATCAATTGGATTCCTTGAATGAATTGTTGAGCTTTTTCCCTATCATTACATGTTATAGCTCTGATACCACTTGTTATAGATCTGATATGAAAATATAAGACAATGCAAATAAACCCAAAAATAACAAGATCTGAATATAGATAGAAATGCTTCTTTATTGATCAAGCCATTAAGGTAGGGCAACACCATACATTTACTCCTTAAGGAAGGAGAGAAATCCACAAGCTATATGCCTATTCATACAATAATTCGTTGACATCTCTCAATGTGGAGTCTCTAGCCTCTATATAGGCCTCATATATACAATACCATGGGTCATTACCATGGTTCCCTCAATACCATCTATCTAATACCATGGGCCCATTACATTATTGCTAACTACTTGTGGTCCTCTACATGATATGAGTTATCCACCTTATTCATTACTATGGCCTATCCCATTATTACATTATTCCCTTGGGTACCTCCCTTTGTACCCCATATTATCCCCCTTAGGTATACTACATTACATCCACTGGAGCCATCTTCCCTTCCAAAGACCATATCAAAAGGGTCCTTTGGAAAGTAACCAAAACATGTTTCGAATGGTGAACGCTACGTAGATGAATGCACAACTCAGTTGTAGGAATGTTGTATATAAGGGAGATATTCATCCCACAACTTGGGATGTTTCCCACAATAGCCTTATAATAAGTGTACCATGGTACAGTTAACAACCTTTGTCTCTCCGTCAATCTACAGGTGAAACATCATGTTTCTTTTCAATTTGGTGTCCATCATCCTCCACAAGCTGGTCCAAAACTCTCCAAGGAAGCGAAGTCCTGATCTAACACAATTGATGTGGGTAATCCAAAGTGGACCTAAACATGTTCAAAGAAAAGAGATGCAGTATCCTCTGCAGTATCCTCTGCAGTAATCTGTTTTTTACAAGGCATAAGAATACACATTTTGCTAAAACATTCAACGACAACATACAAATAGTCTTGACTCTTCCTAGACAAAGGTAAACGTCCCACAAAGTCGATTGACACACTTTCCCATGGATGACTCATAATAGGGAGTGGTGTGTAGAGCCTAAGTTTTCTATTAGAGGGATTTGAAACAGAACACATCACACAACCCTTTACATAGTGAGTCACAATGTTTTTCATATGAGGTCAGAAACAAAATCTTTGTACATGACATAAAGTCTTTCAACACCAAAGTGTCCAAACACAAGAGAGGTGTGGGCCTCTCAAATTAAATGTACTGTTTCTCCTGTGGAAATACATAATTTACCAAGGTGATACAACAATTTCCCCTGCAAGTGATAGTTGTCAACTTGTGAACCATGGGTTAGTTTTGCATAAACCTTCATAAAGTCACCATCGTTAGCATACTATTCAACATAACTTTCGAAAGATAGTGAAGCATTATGCAAAATAACAGAAGCAGAAATAGGAGGGTGAGATGAAACTGTTGAAGAAAGCCCATTCACTTGAAATGACGAGATTGATGCAACTTGGTTTGTGATTGAAGGTACCACAAGGGCTAATGATCTGTATGGATGATGGTCTCCTTACTGATCAGGTAGCCTTTCCACATTTTCACACTCCATACCAATGTATAAAGCTCCTTGTCATAGGTGGGATAGTTTATCATAGCTTGAGAAAACTTCTCAGAATGGTAACAAATTGGCTTCTTTTACTGCATCAGTATAGCTCCCATGGCATAACTGTTGGCATCAGTTTCGATCTCAAATGGCTGTTGGAGATTGGGTAAGGCTAAGACTGTCGTGGTGCTGATTTTCTCCTTCAATGTTTCAAAGGACTTCTGTTGTCTTCCTCCCCATTGGAAGGCTTGTTTTACACTTGTCAATGTGTGTAAAGGTGCTGCAATAATAGAGAAATTAGCAATAAATCTCCTCCAACACTGGACTGTACCTAAAAAGCTACAAATCACAATTACACTAGTAGGCTTAGGCCAATTTACAATTGCTTCAACTTTAGAGGGATCAATTTTTCATTGATCATGACCAACAATATGACCTAGGTAACCCAAAGAGGTTTTCCTGAACTCATACCTTGACAATTTTACAAAGAGTTTTTCCTTTTTCAACACATCAAGCACTTTCTTTACATGACTCACATGTTCAAACCAACTCTTTCTATAAGCTAATATATCATCTAAATACACGAGAACACACTCATTAATGAAAGGCTAAATTGTATCATTCATAACCCACATAAAGGTGGCTAGAGCATTGCAAAGCCTGAATGGCATCACCATCCTTTCAAACAATCCCTGCTTGGTCTTGAAAGTGGTTTTCCACACATCCTACTCTGCAGCTTATATCTGGTGATAGCCACTGGGAAAATCCAACTTTGTGAAGTAAACAACACTTTTTAATTGGTCTAATAAATCATCTATGCATGGGAGGGGATAGCAATTTTTCACTGATATTTTGTTGAGCGCATGGTAATCCATGCACATTCTCCAGCTGTCATCTTCCCTTGGTACTAGAGCAATCGACGAACTGCATGGAGAGGAGCTCGGCCTGATGATGCCTTGGTCCAACAGTTCCTGTACTTGCCTCTTGATCTCCTCCATTTCAATCACCGACATCCTGTACATGTTGATATTTGGTAGAGAGGCATCATGCAATAGATGGATTTCATGTTGGATTTCCCTCTTCAGAGGTAGTCCCTTCGGCTCTTGAAACAGTTCATTATAATCAGAAATCAATTCCATTAATTCTTGTTTATGCTTCCTATCACAACACTAGAACGTATTAGTGAATTCAGCCTCTTTCTCCCTTACAACAATAAGCATGCATGTTTTACTGGAATTCACCAGTTGTTTCATTTGCCCAGCGCTTACAAGGCTAGCATTAATTTTATTTTGATGAGCCCACACTATGTATTCTACCCCATCCTTGATGATGTGATATTTATTCTTATGGTGGAGAAATACCGCTTTACTGTCATATAGGTATGGGCTCCCTAATAACGTGCCACAAATATCTTGTGGTATAACATCCAACTCTACTTCATCTACTAGCTTAGACACAATCACAAATTTGACCTTGCACTCCTCGGTTACATTCAGTTTTTCTTTATCATGTATCCATCCCAAAAGGTAAGGCTTTGGGTGTGGCTTTGTCTCTAACCTAAGCTTCTTTACCAGGGATTCTGCAATTAAGTTTTCTTGGTACCTAGTGTCAAACAAAGTTTGAACCTTGGTACAATTTACTACAACTTTGATATGAAATAATTCAATTCTTTTTATATCATTCTAAAGGGACTCGTCTACAAAACTGGTGCTTCCATACGATTTATAGTCAACAAGAGGTGTAAGGTTACCTTTTGTTCTTGTTGTTGTGACCAGCACTTCATCTCCTGAACCTAATCAAAGGTCTTTCTATGCTGCTACCATTTTTTTCTACTTCCCTTTTCCTCCATACTTCTTTGGATGCTTTTTTGGGCGTTGCTTCCAAAGGTGATCGTCATCATGGCCTTCCTTCTTGCAGTGATTGCAATAAGGCTGCTCTCCCTCTTTGGCTATTGTTGTTTTCTTCTCCTTCCCTTTCCATTTCGCTTTGGATTTGCCATTAGGAGATTTGAATGGTGGATTTATGGACTGATCCTCTCTTTCATTGTTGCCCTTGCTCTCAATATGAATTACTTTTATGCTAGCTGAATCAATAGTTGTTGGTTCAAACAATAACAATGAATTCCTAATATAACCATGCAATGAGCCAATATACTTAGTTACAACTTCAAGTGCATCAAGTGCAATACCCAAATTCAATGCTTTCTTCCTAAACCCTTCTGTAAAACTCTTAACGTCCTAACCCTTGCCTTGCCTTAAATATTGCCAATTCATCAAAGCTTTATGTTTGTATCCTAAGGGATAAAATTTTTCCTTTAACATAGAAGTAAAATTAGACTATGCGGAAAAGAGCTTACCCACATTTTTACTGCGCTACAATTTGCTATATCCTGCAGTAAACCTCAATCTGCTTAATCCAATTATTAAGCTTCTTTACGTTACTTTCACCAATAAACACATGAAGATCAAATTTGACATCTAATTAAAAAAATGTTTCTTAGATGCATCCTTTGGATATCTCTGATTATGGTGGTGAGAGGAAGGAGACCCTTCAGTTCCAGAAGGAGAAGGAGGGGGTTCTTATCCACCATTCCCATATGCTGAACCTTGTCCTTCTGGATTTCTCTCCTCTGATTTCTCTAGTCTTAAAACCAACTAACTGATGTTCTCTGCAATTGAATAAAAACTCTCTCTGAAATTATGCTCCTCTTCAATATGAGCTTCATCTTCTACTATGTTTCTCCTTCGAGGTGCACTCCCTTCTTCTGGATTGAAAGGTTCTAGTTCCCATCACCTATTTGAAGCCTGCCTCTCGTTAGCATGCAAACATGCAATTCAAATCTTAAAATCCCTACTCTGATACCACTTGATCCATGATGTTTTCACTTATAGATGTATAGAAAAGAATCACACGAAAAATTGCATCTTAACACAGAAATGTGCACACACGAAAAGAAGAATTAAACACTAAAAAGTGCAAAAAAAAGCCACCAAGGCTTGATAACGAAGTTCGTCAAATTCAGACTACGTCTCCAGGCCCAACTCAACAATGGGGAGGCCTTTCTTATTAAATGACATGAAAGAAAAGAGAATTACATTCATCAACTATCCACAAGAAGCTTATACCTCCAATCTGCAAGATGGCCTCTAAAATTGATGCCTGAGATGGAGAGATAAGCAGCACCAAAGTGTTCATAGAAATGAAGTGGCTGGAGTCATGTAAATTGTCTAACATAGAAAAATAGTGCTTCAGCCTCATGCCAACAAAAAAACATGCTGCCACAAAATGCCTCCCACACTCTTCCCAATTATCAGTTTTAATAATGGGTTCTTTGGACAAAATCCCATTCAAATCGGAGCTTGTCTAGTTCATTATAGAGGCCGGTAGCATGCAATTATCGGCAGGCACAATCGCCTCTTTAAATGGCCCTTTTATCGTTGAGGAGATTAAACTTTGAAATACCGAAAAGCACTAAAACTCAACCTCCAAACCATTTACATAGACTTCAGAAAACATGAAATCATGCATCTATTCCATATTGGGTCTGACCTGAGGCCGCAAATCAGCATATCAAGGGGTGTACAATCCTGATTAACGGGAATGACTGGTTGCTGATCACCGACCACTGATATCGATGTCGGCTAATTGCATCGGCATCCCCCTCGCATATCACCCAGTGCCTTATCATTGATCACACCCTGTCACCACCGATATATATATATATATATTGAAGGCCTCTGATCCGATTTTCTCTTATCTACCGATCCTACCGATCCTATTTGATCGAAGATCGGCGATCGGGGGTTCCACTGCACCCCTCTTAAATCTACCTCTATGCAACCTCTGATTGCGATTTGGCCTTAAAGGCTTAAGACCCATTTTCAAAGGAAAATCCTCATTTTCTTCAGGATTAGAGCATCCTTCTTTTAGCAATAACTTCACCATCTAGACTCAGTTTGTAGTGTCATTTGCGTCATTGGAATTAGGATGATGAGATCTACGCTTTGATCCTAAGTTGAATTCCTTCCTATCACTTTGATTTTTGAGCTTTTTCCATGCCATTATACCTAAAGATCCACCTGGATTAGGTGACATTGGTTAGTTCTCTGCAGGATCATGCACTAACCTGGTATATCAAGTACTGTAGTGATAACCTGAACGCTGGAGTGGCAAACATCCATACAACACTAAATAGAGAATTTAGTAGACCTAAATCTGAGGCACAATCAGTTGTGGGGTTCAAGGAGATTGTGATGAAGCCAGGTGAGACATCTTGGGAATTAGATCAGAGATTAAAGAGTAAAATCCATAGAGCTAATATGAACTTAATAGACGAAGAACATCGCGAATGGTTTGTGGCTTCGCTCCTACCACATTTAAGGGTTGCATTGTCACAATAGAGGATAACAACTTAGGCCCAGGCCTTGAAGATTGCAATGAGACTGCATGAAACACTAATGTAAGATCCAAATCTAGGGGTTTAACAAATCCATGAGCAGTTGAAAAATATTTGCCTAGAGATGAAAAGTTTGAAGAAAGACATAATGTTTCGACCAGAGACGTGCGAAAAGATATGGTGCCTGAAATGCAAGGTTCAAGAGCATGACAAAGACCATTTCCCGGTCTTTGCGAACTACATTGTAGGAGGGGGACCAATTCCTTTGAGGCTAGAGGCTCAAGCAAGACCGAGCGCTGGGCCTGCATTATGGTGCACTATAAGTCATATAGTAAGAAAACATGCCACAGATAATTTTCATTTGTTGCAAAAGTTTGTACAGACACCGCAACAATTGTTCTACAACTTTTGGACGTCAATAGCGCATGATGAGCGTAATTGAAGAAGTTATGAATTAATGATTGATAGAACTCCCACCTATAGGGTTCAGGTAGAAATGCAGCCCCCTGACTAGAGCGTGGGGATGGCGCGAACAAGCTTTCAGGGGTGTGGACGAGGACGAGGCGGAGGAGGACCTGGAAAATGTCAGGGACAACTGATCTAGTACAATTGTGGAGGACCAGGACACTATGTTGTGCTTACACTAACCCAACACGTTTGTCATGCAAGTGTTACAATCTGTTTGATCATGATTCGTAAGAATGTCCTATGCTAATAGAAAGGATACGTGACAAAGGGGCGCTACCACCTTAGCCAACTCAAAACCTGCATATGATGAGGTTTGATCCTTTCAAAGAGGATCAAAACATGAATATAGTTCTCAGAAGTGGAATCATAATAAGAGACAACAAGGGGAAACAACCTAAAGACAATACATGGGTTCGCAAAGCTTCGACGAAGGAGGCTAAATTCGATTTGGAGTGCACAAGTGAAACATTCATGGAAGCGACGAAGAGCTTCGCTGAGACCTCCACCTCAGGGAGCCAGGATAAGCTGGATGAGGAGATAGACCCTTCTATGCTTACAACCTTCCTAGAGACCTGCATGAAGGGGTTATAGGAGCTCCTAAATAGATGTGCTGAAAATGTAACAAGCAAGCCATGCATAGTACGAAAGATTGGTAAGCATAAGACAAGCATGGCATGGGAGATGAGACTGACCACACAAATAGGAGAGTATGAAATGGATTAGGTTATTTTGGACCTAGGGTCAGATGCAAACTTCCTACCAAAGAAAACTTGGAGACCAACACTGTAGTGGTCTCCGATCCAGCTAAGGATGGTAAATCAATACAAGATCATTCCCATGGGGTAGCTGTAGGGGGTGAGAGTAGATATTGAAGGCGCAAGTGTGCTGCATGACTTTGAAGAATAGAGATTGTGGATGATAGCAACCCTTATCCCACACTACTTGGCATTGATTGGGCTAGTAATATGAATGGGGTAATCAACCTAAAGAAGCAAAAGATGATATTTGAGAAGAAATCACTCCGCGTAATAGTACCCCTAGATCCTACTGAGGGATCATGCTATACTAAACCAATCTATGATTATGAGAGTGATGATGATTTGGACTATATTTATAAGATAATAGCGTGAGACCAAGATTGGGTGAATCCAATAGTGGATGGACAAATTACATCGGATCGCGAGAGTTCCTGCACCTCAAACTCTGATGAAGAATTAGAGTGTTGGCAGAATCGGTTACATGAGGTAACCACACTGAGTTATAACATGATGACCTGATCGTTGCACTGTGTGTCATCAGAGGTAAGAAATCTGCCCACTTATGATGGTCTAAATGATGTAGATATCTTTTTAGATGCATTTGAGAGGGAGGTACTAGAAAAGCAACACTTCCACGCATTAGACTAGGCGCTGCACACTACACCTGCAAGATGGTGGGGTATGCACAAGGGAAGCTTTGATGATCAGTGCGAATGTAGGAGGATGATGAGAACATGCTTTGGGAAGCCGAAGGTGTGAATAACGAACAAATAATATGGGAAGGATGATCTGCATGTGCACTTAGCCAAATGGACTCAGGTTTATGGAGAGAAACCCCAACCTGAATGGGTGCAGTTGTTGTGTCACACCCTGGATGTCGTCCTGATGAACTGGTACATAGAAACAGAGCTCTGCCATTGTATAGGTGAATGGGATATTCTGCACCAAGGATTCATAATGACATTCAATGTTGAAGAAGGATTTGACTATATTGATGAGGCGTTATAAGAGGTGAAAGAAGAAACCTTTAGGATACCGCAAGATCCTTTGGACTTGGTTCAGCATGAGTGGGCTACTAAGCTAAGTCATATGCTAGATCCTATAATGTGACCACTGAAGAAGAAGATGAGGATCTCCGTAAGATTAACATCCCTAAGACAAAAGGCCATTGCGAGTTTGAGGGACTGCAAATTGAGAATCCTGGTATAACTGTGACACTGAAAATGAAACAAGTAAACATTGGTACAAAGGCAAAGGCCAAATTCACAAAGGTTGGAGCCTACTAGGACGACAAGACAATGGATAAGGTCCCTAAATTTCTCCACGAATACTAGGATTTATTCCCTACCAAGTTTACGGATCTAAGAGGGATAATAAGAGACCTAGGTGTTATGAATATCACGTTTAAACCCGACACGAAGCCAGTTAAGCAAAGACCTTACCATCTCAATCCGAATTATAAGGAGAAGGTCTGCTTAAACCTAGATAAGATGCTTGTGGCAGGCATCATTGAGCTTGTGAAAGAATCTAATTGGGTAAGCCCAATGGTGGTATGAGAGAAGAAGTAGAAGGATGAAATAAGGATATGTGTGGATCTTGGAAAGTTGAATGATTCTTGCATACATGATCCTTTCCCGACTCTATTCATGGATGAAGTGTTGGACAATGTAGGTGGCCAGGAAGCATATTCCTTCACTGATGGGTTCTCTGGGTACCACCAGATCAAAATTGTGCTAGAGCATAGGAGCAAGATGACCTTCGCGACTGAGTGGGGGTGTTTTCAGTACACTATAATGCTGTTTGGATTGAAGAATGTGTCTACGATTTTCTCGTGCGTAGTCATTGCTGCATTCAAGGAATTTATTCATAACTTCCTAGAAGTATATTTGGATGACTGGACTATGTTTGGGTTGGTGAAATGCCATGTCACTAGTTTACACCTCATGCTAAATACTTAACAAGATACCAGATCATGCTCAATCTAAAGAAGTGCCTATTTTGTGTTCTCTTTGAGACCCTGCTAGGTCATGTGGTTTGCAGATAGGGGCTGATGGTAGACCCCATGAAGATAGTGTTGATACCGAACTTAGAGGTGTCAAGGAGTGTGAAATAGCTACGTGCTACCCTAGGACATACGAGATATTATAGAAATCTTATCAAAGGCTATGCCTAGATAACCATGCCTATGGAAAGTTTTTGAAAAAGGATGTCACATTTTGCTGGAACGAGGACTGTAAGAAGTACTTGGATGTATTGAAATAAAAGATGGTCACCGCATTAATTCTAGTCTTCCCAGATTGGAAGAAGGAGTTTCATGTACATGTCGGTGCGTCATGTATATTGCTGGGAGCATTACTAATATAGGTTGGTGGAGGAGACTTAGACCATCCTATAGCATTCACAAGAAGAAGGTTATCCAAGGTAGAGAAGAACTATTCCACCACTGAGCGCGAAGGGTTAGCCATGGTGTATGTGCTCCAGAAGTTGAGACACTACTTGCTGGGAGGCCATTTTAAGATGTATACAGATCACTCCACGCTAAAATGCCTGGTAAATAAGCTTGTGTTAGGGGAGAGAATATGAAAGTGGTTGTTATTATTCTATGAATATGATTTTGAAGTTACTGTAAAGCCTAGACAACTGAACACGGGACCAAACCATCTATCACGCATCGAAACACAAGAAGAGCCCACTAATTTGGAGGAGGGATTACCTGACATGAAGCTATTTGCAATGCGCATCATGGATGGTCATTCTGAGGATATCATACACTTCCTAATGACACAGACTTCCCCAGAAGGATACACCATCCAACAGAAAAAGGAATTAGTGGTGCATGCAACAGATTTTTATGTCATTGCTAGGCATCTATATAAAATGGGGTCTGATGAGATATTGCGATGATATGTATCAGAGTTTTAAAGGAGAAGAATCATCACAAATGCTCATGGGGGTGCCATGGGAGGAAATTATGCAAGGAAATCCACCACGCAGAATATTCCACGTACAGGATTGTGGTGGCCAACCCTCCATCAGGACTCAAAAGCTTACTGCAAAGTGTGTGATCTATGTGAAAGGAATGGTAAGCCATCATAGAGGAAGAGATGCCTCTGAATCCATATATGACATTACAACCCTTTGAGAAATGGGTGATAAATTTTGTGGGACCCATTCAGCCCCAAGGAAATATGGGAGTGAGGTACATTATCATTGCGATGGAGTATTTGACTCGTTGGGTGGTGGTACAACCTATGAAGGATTACATAGGCGTGACTACTACGAAGTTCCTCTTTGGGAATGTACTGATGCAATTTGGTTGTCCAAATATTTTGATGAGTGATCGTGGTATGCACTTTCTGAATGAGATGGTCAGCACGCTAATAGAATAATTTCAGGTATACCACTAGAAGAGCATGCCTTATCACCCATAGGATAATGGGATGATGGAAGCATTCAATAAAGTGACGGAGAACACATTAACCAAGGTGTGTAACACTTAGTGAAGTGATTGGGACCTATTCATACCTGTAGTACTATGGGATTATCGAATGACATGTAATAAGTTGACTAGATAGACTCCCTTTAGGCTTGTCTATGGTGTTGAAGCGGTAATGGTTATGGAATATATTGTGCCTAGTCTACACATAGCGGCACTCACGGGTATGACGGATCGTAGAGCCCTAGAGGAGATGCTCGCACAGCTGGTTGAGCTTGAGGAGGAGAGTTTTCTGGTTGGATTTCACCAACAGGTCCAAAAGCAACATGAAAAAGCATGGCATGATCCACACATTAAGCTGCGCACCTTTAAGGTAAATGACATGGGTTTATTATATGACAACAAGTTTGATAAATTTCTAGGGAAATTCAGAATGCACTCGTTAGTGCCCTATGTCATTAAGGATATTATCGGTGGAGAAGCGATACAGCTGGTCAAATTGAATGGAGATCCCTTCCCAAGAAAGGTGAATGGTAGCTGATTGAAGCCATATCCCGGTGGTCCAGCCATATGACTCTATGAAGGTAGCATAGTATTAGCACTCCAGGATGATGAAAGGAGGCGTGGTAGTATATACTACACTGCTCAGGTTGGGGAGCTACATGATTTGAGGCCTATGCAAAGCAAGGCAGTGTCACAAGGTTCACAGCAGCACGAAGGGAGTTGCGCTACCTAGGGAGAAATCACACAAGTCAGCCAAAAAGTGACCGTTAAAGTCATTGTTCATGATTTCACGGTAGAAATGCAGCCAAATGGAGTAGGAAGCCAACATTTAAGATGAAATGTATGAGTTGGATCCTTGAATTTCTACTGCCAATCCATCATTAATGAATCGAATTTGGTGGGTGTGGTCAGATTTGAATTCAAAATCCCCTATAAATTATAAGTGGATGTCCAGCGAAAAACACTTGATATTTTTAGAGTTGAGTTGTTGATCTCTCAGGCACACATGAACAGAGAATTCTTTGAGGCTTTGAAAGAGACTCCAACATTTGTAAACTTAACAGAGACGTCACAAGCACAATTAGAAAGCATTATGTCGATACCCATAGAAACTATAGATACCTATGCAAAGGAGTTAGTGTCGGAAATTGAGATGGAGGCAGAAGTAGCTACTCCAGAGGTCGCTGAGGTACTAGCTGAAGTCCCCAAGTCACCAAGGGCACTGAGATGAAAGCCAAAATCAACCAAGGAGACCACAAAGAATAAAAAAGGCAGGCAACTCAACAAAATCTTTAGGCTAATAGTTCAGGAGCAGTGACCAAGGAGATGGTCAAAGATGTGAAGCAGGCGGCAACTCAGTGCACTGCTGAGGTTGCAGTCATATGGGTCGAGCTGGAAGATATTTGTGCTAAGATCTTCATGCCTACTGAGTGAATCGAGGGTGAGTCACGATGTTTGTGTTGGGGACCTGTTGGGAACAAGATCTGCTAAGAAAAGTTTTGGGGCTAAAAGCCCATGTTTTGGGTCGAATTTTGTAATAAAATAGTAAAGTCTCCACATTTTGTGGTCATGGAGTGTGAAGGAGTCATGAGTCATAAAGGGTTTTCTGCCCTTATTTTTGTAAAGTAAAGTCAGCTTTAAAATATCTACCCATGGTCCATAGACCATGGGATTGTATAGAAAGAGATACGCCTTAAGTAGTTGAAAAGGAGCCATGAGTCAGATAGTGATAGCTCTGAAGTAAGAAGTCTATGTCTCAAGTCGTAGCATAGGTAGAGGCTCTACAACTGAGTGAACAGAGGCCTAGGATAGAATTCCACAACTGAGTGCAAAGACCCCTGCAACAATGTGCGTAGGGAAGATAAAGTCTGTAATCATCTGAGGATATTAATAAAGAGAAGCATTCTACGAATTCTCTATCTTTGTTTCGTGTTAATGCATCTTAACATGTTATGTATTAATTTCATTTATAATGCTTATATTATGCGGGAATGTATGTAGTTACCTTGGTTAAGTGAATGCAAGTAAGAACATCTATTTATGCAGTGCTAAATATTATTGTCTAATACGATACATAAGACACTTAAACTAGTTTGGGAATCTACACAGTAAGCTACCATATCAATGCAAAAGTACCTATGCCACAGGTTACGATTGCGCGAAGGTCAATTGTAACCTTTCGCAGAGGTATTGAAGCAAAGAATAAAGTGCTAGTCTAGCAAGCCCTAGAGCTAAGTGACGTTCAAAAAAGCAGGAATAGAAGAAATAAACTGACATCACGACCATCTCAGGGTGTGGAAACATTGTTCCGACATTCCCCCATACTTCTTTGAGTGAGACTTCGATCCGCGCTCTGCGTGCTGATTCCAAAAGGGCCAATAGTGTAGGGATTTGTTTGGATAACTAATGTCGAACCTGGGCCATGCCCCCACAAGCCAACTCCACACTTTCTCCACCCTAGTTCTTAATGTGGCATAGTCTTCCACATCTAGCTTATACAAGTTCTTCAGATGAACCCCAATCTGTGTCAACTATCCCATGGCTATGTGTCTCAGGAATGCTATTCCTTTATTGAATATCACTTCACAACCATGGTAAACCAACCACGTGTTGAATGGTAGTAGATGGACCCCTAATCCTTTACCTTTAACTTTTTTTATTGGTGCCTTGTATTGAAAATTTTAAGACAAAATATTTCTTCTCTTAAAAAATTGTCTTGAAATCCCCCTCCATGTATTAGTGTTGAATGCAATGATCGACAAGTTGTCTCTAATCGTATCATCAGATATGAAAGGGATAGAAGAGGAATTAATGTCTGAGAAATCTTATCAATAAAAGTTGTCGCATGCTTCTTAGTTGACTACCCCCATAAAACAAAGAGCCCAACAAATTGTTGCCTTTATATAAGATAATGTGAATGGTAAGTAAAATAACAAACTCAGTATAGGCGCAAGATAGTAGTTACCCGCAAGCAGGCAGACTTAGGGTGCGCTGTCAGAGTCAATTTTGCAGTTGTTAGATAATATTGCTTTAAATTGATATGTTTGTGTCTTAACTGTTAATTATATTAAATAGGTTTCATCTAATGTGGCCATTATCTTAAATATATTTTTTTTCTTAAAATATTTTTTCCTCAAAATGTTTTTGTCTTAAATATGAAAGTTCGTCTTAAAATAATTTTGTTTTCAATTATTTTTGTCTTAAAATATTTTTGTCTTGAATATATAGTTTTGTCTTTAAATTTTTATCTCAAACTACTTTTGTCTTAAATATAGAGTTTTGTCTCAAAATATTTTTGTCTTAAATACAAAGTTTTGTCTTAATAAATTTTTGTCTCAAACAACTTTTTGTCTTAAACTATTTTTTTCTTAAATATAAAGTTTTGTCCTAAAATATTTTTTTTCTCAAACTATTTTTTTCTAAAAGTTTATATTTAAGACAATTCAATTGATATTAAATTTTAATGTAAAATAACTAAAATAAAAAGTGATTTTTTAAGACAAAATATTTCTTTTGTTTTAAAAAAATGTCTTAAAAGTTCCCTTGGTTTAGTAGTGTTAATATATGAAGTACCATTTAACTTTAAAAGTGTAACTTCTTCTACACCAGTCACACTAACTACATGATCATATGATCTTCTTATCTCGATGATTCCATCAAATATATGAATATAATACCCTTGCTGCCAAATATGGATAAGAGACATCAAATTTCATTGGAAATGTGGAATATAAAGTACATCTTGTAGAACATAATCTACAAGATTCAGTATCTTCAAATGAATAGACCTAATGACAGATGGTTTAATTTTAGACTTGTTATTAAATTAAATAACACCATTAATATCATCACTAAAAGCTTCACAAAATTATCTCCTATTTCACAAGCGGCTTCTGAATCTAAAATCCAACTTTCTCACCGTGAAGAAAATGTAGTGTTGAAAACATCATTAATATAAGAAAATGCATTGTTGAAAACATCATCAATAGTAAAATACACTGGGGAACAATGTAATGGTGGTGGTTGATATTTCTTTTCATTCCATTGTTATCTCCATTCACTAACTTTCTCCTAATGGATTTTACAGTTAGCAACAATATTACCAATCTTACCACATCTAGAACATTTGATAGCTAGTTTATTATTAAAATTTCGTTGTTGTATATGATTTTGTTGTTTATCTCCTTGATTCTCCCTCACGCCGCCCCCGTCTCCCCTACCTCTATAATTTCTTCTACCACGACCTCTACTACTTCTATCACCTATAGAAGTTTCAAAATGAGACTTATGATCCTTTTGTACAAGACACAAAATTTCTATATTAAAAATCGATGGGGCTTCTTTCTTCCCGAAACTCTTTTCTCTCTCATCTATTTTGTTTACAAGTTTATCAAATGTAATGTCTTTTAAGTGCCCGCTAGCTTGGAGAGATTCCAAATAGTGTGAATAGACAAGGTGAAGGACTTTTTATCAAAATTGTAAGTTGTAAGTCAACTTTAATTCTAGTGACTTTTATATCATGAAAAATGGCTATTATTTTAGAGGCACTCTAACGAATCATTATATTTCATACACAAATTTAACAACTTCAACAACAACTGAATAATTTCAAGTTTTGAGTGCAAATCATATAGTTCTTTCAACTTCTTTAATGCTTCAAATGCAGTATCACAAGAAACAATAAATCGACTTATCTCTTTTGTCACCAATGCAGTTATTAATGCATATGCCTTGTTGTCCTTTATCTCCCAAATTGCATGTTGATTCTCATTATCAAGTAGCTCTGGTGCAATTTATCTTCCATCTTTATCTGTTATGCCTTGACAAACTTCCCACAAATCGTTAAAAACAAGGGCACTTTTAAGCTTTCTAAACTACTCTTGATAATTCTCCTTTTCCACTAAAACTCCAACTATGAAAAGTATTGAAATCATATTAGCTTGTAGCCAAATAAATTCTTCTAACAAATAATTTTCAAATTTTCAAATATTTGAAGTAGTCCTCTAAAAGAAAATATATATCCATTTTTCCTTTTTCTTAAATAAAAATTGGCTTAGTGATTTGATGGTGGGCTCCAAAAATAATCAAGTAGAGAACTAATTTCAAATCTCATTGTTCTTCTCTTTCTTTTTCTCTTCAATTCTTAAAACTAATTTCAATTCAAAACAAAATTGGAATATTTCCGCCAGTTTTAAGTCCAAGTTAATGAATTTTAGAATTAACCACTTTTACTTTTACCAATCTTTTCTCCTATAAGCTTTCATCTTTCTTTGTTCACTTTCATCTTTCTACCTCTGCCTCTTTCTCTGTTAACTTTCACTTTTTTTGGCTCAGCCTCTTTCTTTGTTCAGTTTCACCTTTTTGGCTTTATCTACTTCCACAAAAAAATGTTGTTTCTGGAAGTAATATAAAATATACAAAAAATGTTTTCACCTTACTCACTGTTTCATATTCTTGAAAATGTCTCCATATTCATTTATTTTTTTATAAATTTTTGTCAAAAAATTCTGTAAATATTTTTTAACTTTCACTTTCATGAACCTTGAAACATTCTGCACTTTCCATTAATATCTGTATTAAATTCAGATGCCAAATATTGAAAAAAAATATTCCACTAAAAATATTAATAATTCATTTCCAAAAGAAATGTTTCAAAGCTTCCCTTATATTCAATGTGGTTTGTGCCAACAATAAGAGTGACTGATGGATAATCACTTTGACCTTCATTGGTTTTAACTCCAACACTCCCGCAATCTTTATTTCATGCCTTTGCAAACAATGCCCTCCTCAAAATGCATTATATGAAACTTGTACATTTTTCTCTCCATAGCCTTCAAACCAACCTCTCCTTAAAAACCCTCGCAGTTATATATAAACCCTCGCATATATTGAACAGCTCGGTGGTGCGGTCTTATCTGTGGTGCAGTTATATATTAAACAGTTCGGTTACATTGAACGATGCGGTTATATATATTGAATGGTCTCTCGCATATATTGAACGATGCGGTTATATTGAATGATTATATATCCAGCATTTGAACTCGCATATATTGAACAGCTCGGTGGTGCGGTCTTATCTGTGGTGCGGTTATATATTAAACAGTTCGGGTATATTGAACGGTGCGGTTATCTATTGAATGGTCTCTCGCATATATTGAACGGTGCGGTTATATTGAACAATTATATATTCAGCATTTGAACTCGACTCCAGGCAGATCATAAATCCATTATATTACAGCGGAACTCTCACATATTAATGTGATAATTCGCATATATATATCGAAGATCGGAAAATAGCGAAAGTCTCGCAGTTTGTCTCGCATTTTGTCTACAGATATAATCAGTCTCGCATATATAATTTGAGCTCTCGGTGATCTTGGTTATGGGGCTCGCATTTATAAACGCATTCGGTGATCTTGGTTTTAAAGCTCGTATACATAAATCCAAAGCTTGGAGATCTTGGCTCGCACATCAGGTTCGGATATCAGGTGCACACATTCCTTATCTTTTTCTTTTTTAATACATATTTGCTCATATAATTTCAAGTATGAATATTTCACCACAGTTACCAAAGATTACCAAAGGCAGACCTAGCACAGTTACACTACAAGGCCTCTATGAGTATATAGAGTCTTTAGAGAAACGTAGAGAAGAAAGAGAAGCCAAGTTACAAAAAGAGTTAGAAGCAGTGCTGGAAAATAAATTTGCATCTCTTGAAAACACTATCCAAAAACAAATAGAAAATAAAATAGAACTACTAGAGAATAAAATGGAGGCAATGGAGACTAGATTGCATGTTATAGAAAAAAAAAGACCAAGATACTAACCAACCATCCCAGCAAGGAAACGCTGATACCTTAGAGGGTCTTAAAATGAAAGACATGATTAAAGAATTAGAAGAAAAAGTTAATAGCCGCCTCACCCTAAATAGTGTGGTAGATAAGTTAGATAATAAACCAATTAAAGACGAAATGAAAAAATTAATAGAATTAGACCACAAACGTAACAAAAGGACCTTAAACCTTATAATCTTCGGTTTAAAAGAGGAAGAAGATGAGGA
>APFE030613092.1:0-43164 GCA_000404065.3 Pinus taeda | reverse complement strand
GATCAATGGGGGATGGAAAGCTTATTTTGGTCTTGAAAATAATTGTAAAACAACAAACCTCGTAATGTGTGATAAAAAGAAGTTCCTCTTTGAAACTTTAGTCACTCCTGTTATCTTATATGGCTGTCAAGTTTGGGGCTGCAGCATCTCCAGAGAATCATGGAGAAAGATTGAGCAAATCTAGAAGCGTTTTATAACTTATAACCTGAAAATTAAAAGTAATACACCCTATCCTATCCTCCTTATAGAAGCAGGTCTTTCTCCTATTGAGAGCCTGGCTATGCTCAGGTTTCTATTGTACAAGCACAAGCTCAATAACATAGACAATCATAGACTTCCTAAGCTAGCTTTAAGTTCCAGCCAAAACCACCTAAGGCTTAACCGAGGATGGCATAAAGACACAAGGGCCTGGTTAAACTATTGGGAGATCAATGAGAATGCTGCTTTGCAAAACATAAATAACATTAAAGATATTGTTACTTCTAAGTTCAAAGAAAAATTGTGGTGTGAAAAAGATTTAGCGTCTAAAAGAAAATTAAGTTATTATAAGAAGGTCATCAACCCCACCCTTGAAGATCAAAAGTATCTCTCTATTTTAACTAGCTCAAAGAAGAAAATTAATATAGCAAAGATTAGAACGAATTCTCATGAGCTCCATAGTGAAACTGGTCGTTGGGCAGTTGCTAAAACGCCATGGATGGAAAGGATCTGCCATATTTGTGAGAATAGGAGCATCGAGGATCAAAATCACTTCCTCTTAGAGTGCCCTGCATACAACCACATTAGATCTCAATTTCACAACCTTTGTTACAATAATGACCTTCCTAGCCTTTTACAATGCCAAAATTATAGTGAACTCGGGAGGCTTCTCTCCAAGCTTTTTGAGAATAGGAATAAAATCTTAAATCAAAATAAATAATTTGTCTTTTTAGGTCCGATAGATCATTATTTGGTCTCATCGGACGTTAACCATCATCATCATTATCATCAGCGGACGTTAACCATCATCATCATCATCATCATCAAAAACAAACTCAATAAGCATGGAGTTTATAAACAATTTAGCCGAAGCTCTAATACCACTGTACAAACTGGAATAAACTCCATAATAAAGGAACACAATGAAAGAGCATTGTGTTAGTGAGAAAATCACTTATTTATACATATGCAATTTAAATACAAGGCAATTGCGTCTCGTTAATTTATTAAGTGTAAAAACCGAATATAAAACTAATTACGCATGGTACAATAACAATTACTAAGATTAATTAACACATATAATAATTTAAATCTGGTGAAGAATATATTGATACTTCATAGATTTAAATGGTGAAGCCAAGCTTCACAGATCAGAACGAATAGTTTTTAAAACTATAACTATAGTTGAACGTTATAAATACTTCATAATGCACGTTTTGTGGACAAATTTCTGTTTATGCTGCACGACAAACTCCTTTTGCTATTACGATTCTAACATAACTGTTTTGTTTCATCGCCCAAAATTGGACTGTTTATTTATCAGTCGTGCGAGATATAGTTCTATTGGCAACTAATCTTTCTGGAAAAATCGCGAAATGAATGAGAGGACAAAGGCAAGCAGAAGAAAAATCAGATGCCCATATTGATGAAATATGCTAGGGGGATAATTCTTTGGAAAGGTCTGTTCCGTGAAACCTCCCCCACCAGTCTGGCAAAGACCAATTACGATGAGACTGCCTCGAATTGTTTGTCTCGTATAAACACTGCCTCGAATGGTTTGTCTCGTATAAACACTGCCTCCAAGAAAGGCCGGAATTATGAAAATTTCCAGAATTACGATTTTGTATTTTCTGTATGGCTTACGACGATTCACTCGAACATTTATTTTAACTTTATTCTTAAAGTTTCTCTCTCTGCTTAATCCTTCTCCACCAACTTCACGAGCCAATCTTCCACCCTTTGAAAACACGTGCACTTGGAAGTTCTGATAGATGAACCCGGTGACTGAACGCCTTCTGCACCTTATTGCTAGGTTTGTAAAACGCTTCACGACTCACTGCCTTATTCAAACTCAATGCGTAATTTGTGTTGGCTCTCTTGACATGTGCCCTAATTCAGTTCACCCTTGACTAGTATGCTTTAAATTGCAGGTCCTCTTGAATACTCGAATTGCTAGGTTTGTAAAACGCTTCACGACTCACTGCCTTGTTCAAACTCAATGCGTAATTTGTGTTGGCTCTCTTGACATGTGCCCTAATTCAATTCACCCTTGACTAGTATGCTTTAAATTGCAGGTCCTCTTGAATACTCGAATAGTAAACTTTTCACCTTTTAAAGGCGTGTTGGAAATGGTAAATTTTGTTGAAAATTCATTAAAAGGGTCTATTGAAATTTCAATCCTGAAATCAACCAAAAATTTTATGAGTAAAATTTTTAATGGCCACAAAATTTATTAGCAAAATCTTGAAAAATAAATAAACGAAAACTTAAAAGAAAATTAAATTACATTTTATTGAAGCATGAAGGTTTGACGGAGGTAATGGCTAAAAATTTCCAGAGTAAAATCAAATTTGGGAAAAACAATTAAACTACATTTTATTGAAGCTTGAAGATTTGAGTGAGGTAATGGCTAAAAATTTTATTAGTAAAACCAAATTTTGGTAAAAAAAAAACTTTAAAAGAATAAATTACATTTTATTAAAACATCAAGTAGGTTTGAATGAGGTAATGACCAAAAATTTTTGTTAGCAAAATCAGAAAAATAAATTACATCTTATTGAAACATCAAAGTTTGATTGAAGTAAACATAATTCAGAGTGTCACTTTGTTGTTAGGCTTTTCTTTGATGTTGGTTTTCAAAGATAGTTGCTATGGCTACTAAATGGATGATGCATTGTGGTTTTTTTTTCCTATTTCAAATTATTTTAATTATTTTAAATATTTAAATATTGTGATTTAGATTTTTTTGAGATTGGTTTCTTATATTTATTAAATAATGTATTTTTAAGTTTTTCTAGTTTTCATTTAATTTAATTTTTATATTTAATTATTTTTAATTATAAATAATATTTATATCAAAATTATCTTTTACAAACCATTATTCCAAATATATTTACTCCTATCATTACTCCACTCAATATGCACACTTTTGAATTATGGAGATTCCAAAACTAGATATTGCCTTCTTTTTAAGAAACAAGCATCAAGGGAAAGGGAAGGATGAAGTCAAGTAGCAAAAATGAACAGTATTGTAGTCAACCGTGTATAAAAAAGAATATCCCCTTCTTTATTTATAGCCTTTTCAAAAATGCATTATCCATTAGATATATATATTTAGGGAAAATATATCATAGGAAGCTAAAATCGACCATATTCAACCATGTATATTCCGGTCAAAGCGTGCCCTCTGACAAGAGGGCGATTTGATGGAGTTATCATAAAATTATATGATTACATAATAGTATAAAGCTTGCAAATAGTATAATGATGCTTTCTATTGTCGAACGTTCGACCGTTTTCATATCAGCCGTGCCAGAAATATTTTATTGGCAACGTATCTTTCTGGAAAAGTCGTAAATTGGATGATAGAACTGATTCTATCAGAAGAATATCAAATTTTCATATTGATATTTTTGTTGATAGTTGTGGTTTACTTGTAAATGGGTTTTTTGAATTTTCATTTTCCTTTAAATTATTGAGTTGTGGACATATTTTTTTTTTAAAGAAATATTTAATTTTTAGGTTATATATGAATGACGTTTTTAAATAGCTTTTCATTTTTAATTTTATTTTATGGTTATAAAATTTGAGCTTTACATGAATTATTATAATTTTTTATCAATTATTTAAATTTATATAATTATTGGAAAGTTTTATTTAAAAGAATCAATTATTCTAAGATTTCTTTGATGGATTATGATAGATTATGTGTTAAATGAGAAAAAAATTAGAGTTGTTAAAATGATAAAAATAGTTTCGAAGATTTTTGTTCTCCTAGTTTCTTACCATTCATCTAACATATCTTTTAAATTTGTGTTAAAGAATAATCTCTCATGTCCTTTTTTTGTGTAAGGCTCAACATTCAATTACAGATGAAAATAAGTATGAACAATTATCCCTGATGTTAAGGGTTGCCTTGCAGGGAAACCAACCCAGAACCACCAACTTAAAGTCTTGAGAACATATAATGAGTTTGACTAAAATATCTAAAATATCTTTCAAAACCATGAGGAGTGAAAATAATTTGCAGAATGACACATGGAAACAAAAAAAAGTTCTTGGAGCAAAAGAACTAACTGTAAAGGTACTTATCATGACAAATTATCCTATGTAAAAGAAATGGAGGCCACATAAGGGATGGAAAACTATTTGACTGAGTCTGGAAGACGTCAGACCCTAGATAAGCTTTGGAGAGTCACGAACTATAAGCCATGAGCTACAAACACGCATAATAGGGACCCCTACTGGGCTCATCGACCACACACAATGAGGGCTCTTTCGCAATCACCCTTGGCACTCTAGCACACATAGAAAGTACTTATTCTCGACCAATGACCATGCATAGTTGGCATGCCATCCCAAATACCCTAGAGCCTCAAACCTTTACAATGCCCCAAGCACAACTGACGAGCTTCCTTCTTAAAAGCTCCATGACCTTCCATAAGTAGTGACAAAGAGCTTATATTCTTCACGAACCCACCTGGATGATGAATCTGAACGAGTTTCTTGAAATTCCCTGAATGCTTCCCAATGTAACCATTTCACTGATTGGCCAATTGCGTCTGTCTAAAAGGTGAGCGTGGTTACCAAATTGGAGCCTCTGTACATCCAAAGAAATTCTACAGGTTGCAAATTGCCCCATGACTAGTGGATTGCCATCCCCAACCTCCATGCAGACATATCTTATCAGAAACGAGAAATGGAAATGAAACGAGAAACGACAACGAAACGAGAAACTATGTTTAGAGGTTTCGCATTCAAGAAACAAGGAGAGAGAAAAAACAATTTATTTATTTATTTATGAAAAACTTAAGAGAAAGCATTCATTATCTAAACACATTAGAAGCTTGTTTGTGGGATCACAAAACTTACATTGCAATGTAACAAATTGAATTGTAAACATAACCCATGATAAATAGAACATAGGTTTTAAACTTTTAAACAAATTTATGTAACTAACTCATTGGGGCAAGAAGCTAACTCAAGCTCCTTAGCGCACTCATTTCCTCTCCTCCTCTGCTCTGATCTGATTTTCCTCCTCTCCTCTGCTCGAATCCGATGATATGATTTGCCTCCTCTCCTTTGCTCGGATCCGATCCAAACCTTGGTTGTATCTACCGAATCTACTATCCTCTCTACCGCTTAAATCTGCCCCAAAGTTGCTTTATTGGAAAATGAAACTAGTTTTGATTTTAGTGCCTTTTGCCTTTTGCATGCAGTCTTTTTTAACAACAGTTAGAAATTTATTTCTTTGCCGCAAAATGAAACTAGTTTGCATGCAATTTTTTTTAATAATAGTTAGAAATTTCTTTAATGCAAAATGAAACTAGTTTGCATGCAGTTTGTTTTTGGAACCATAGTTAACAAGACGTTGTATGAGTTTTAATAGGAAACCCTAACATTGTGGAGAAGACCAAACACTGCAGGGAAAATGAAGAATGTTTTGCATTAGGGCACTCTAAGAAATGAATCATCTCTGAAAAACCAGTTTCTCACCACTAAAAAGGAGAACGATCGTACAAAGTCGTCACATTTCTATTGCATTTTTTAATGGAAATGGTGGTTACTGTCCCATTTCTAGTAACATAGATGCAGATGATGAGAGAAGAATCTCAACTGTAGGCATCGATTCTGACTTCCAGAGAATTGCAAGGAGGATGCACATTGTGAATATCCCACACCATGGCTCGAACGACAACCCAAGGCATCTTGTGATTCGCCATGAAACCATAGAATGAGTCTCTTCACACACTGAAGCATTAAATCAACATAATTCTCCGTGAGGTCAAATGCCTTTATAATCATGTGGCATCATCAGCCAAACATTGTGGTACTGGTTTGCGATAATGGTGAGGGCTTCAAGCATGAATGAATTTAATGGAGTGTACAACCAAGATAATTTTGATGCATGGCCCCCAAGGTGGAGAACCAAGTTGCCTAAAGTGGTCTTGTCAATTGGAAGACTATGCATTCACACCTATGGCGGGGGGAATAATATCTCATGTTGGGGGAATAATATCTCATGTTAACTAGTCTAATTAATAGAGTATTTTTTAAAAAAATTCTTTTAGTGACTCGCAGTAAGGATATTTTCCAATATTTAAAAAAAAAAATACTTTTAACAACTCAGAGTAAGGATATTTTTATGAAACTCATGAAAATTTTATATATTTTTGGAAGCTTATTATAGGTGATTTTAGAAAATTCCTCGCCTATATAAAATTTATTTAATGATGGGAAGGGCTTATAATGACTTGACTGTGTTTTACTCATTACCTCCACCTCTTTGTAAATATTTTCATTGTACCAAAGCATGTTTAAGACTCTTCACAGAGTGGAGAGCATAACCGAGTGAAAGATATGAGGGTTTGAATATCAAACTGATTTAAGACTCCTCATAAAGTAGAGAATAGAGAAAATCATGAAGAAAGCAGTAAGTGTATTTGATATGTTACGAGGTGAATAGAGTTGCTACCATAGTGAGAAACACAAATTTTCACCATTGTGAGTTAGAGGACCCTAACCATATCCAAGGACACCTTGCACAGGATGACCAATAGAGAAACTAAGGCATAATTGAAGGTTTTACATAAATCCCAAGTCACAAACATTGTTTTTTCCATCATCATAATTTTCATTCAATGTTTTCATGCATCGATTCCATCATATTACTTGGAAATAGTGCTTACATTTAGTAAATTGGTAGATTTGGTTTGTTGAGTGGTTGGCAGATTATTGAGATAGTTTCTCAACAATCAATCTCTTAGTTTAAAAATTGCTAGATCTCATAGACACCATATATACTTAATATAATCCAATGATTTGGGGAGTAATATATGAATTGTTTTGTGAGCACTATGTCTGCTTCTCAAAATTCCTTTTTTGGTATCAATACCTGTATAGGCTTGACTCCCTCCAAGGGAAATCCATGGATATGGAAGATTTAAGAAGATCAAATCCCTACTATGTATATATATTTAGCAAATGACAAATATTATTATGTGTGAGTTTTGAGTGTTTCGTGTTTGCCAAACGAGCTGGGCATATTGGCGAATGTATATAGGAAAAAAGGAAAAGATGATCACTATTACTGACCACAGCCTGAGGCATCATCACTGTGCTCAGTGTCTACAATGTCGTAGCTAAGAAAGCTACATAATTGATACTCAACAACTAATGTTCAGTAAACACATTCACTAAGGGGTGAATGTTGTGCATGTTGCCATGTATATCATTCGATAGCGAAGGTAGTTGTCTTATCAAAGAATTTCTCCACCTATCTTGGTATGGATCTACAATGTAGACAGACATGCACTTGGAGACCTGCATGGAAGGATTTGTTGTCATTTTCTACATCATCACTCAAAAATTCATTTTCCTTGATGTGTACTAATAGGAGTCATATTATTAGAGAATCGTCGCTTTCACAAGTTTGCACCTCACATTATTTTTAAGAATTTTATTTCATTCCATGGTTTCTCGAAGATTATCAATTAAGGGAGACCCATTTGCTATCCCATTAACTATTCCACCTCCTTTATAAGTACAGATGACAGAATTGACTAAGAAACAACAGGTATTGGTGCAAGCTCATCAACTTTGGTAGAAGCATCAAAAAAATAAGATGCAAAATAGATTTAGTTGAGGTAGATATTCCGTTGAAATTTTTTTAAGATGATTGGAGCAAAATTTCTACATGTACAACTGTCGAGTTAAAAACACACTAGGAACAAATGCATGCGAGTTGTGCTGACATAAATGCTAGCTCGATTTGTAAACTCACAACCTGTTGTTGCCGGGAAAATATGTGACTAATACAATGGTAGATTGGATCTTTCAATCAAGCCTCTGCCTCATAGGATATGATTACAACTCCTTTGCAACTTTCAGGCATGGAAATATGCTACAACAACGAAAAAAATTCATGAATTCATGAAGAGGCCTGCATCGATTGGTCAAAAAATGGAGACATATATAATCACTAGTTGGTCGGTTTCAATATGCATGAGATGGCATGGTATTCTTCATAATAATATTAGTTTGAAAAAATAATTTGGAAAGGCAGGATTGGCCCAAAATTCTAAGAGGTTGTCATCGCATAAGTGTAGGATGCTTATACACATGCGAGCAATAATGTTTTTCAGTTCTTTATACATATTGATATCACTACCAATGGTGTTAAAATATATTTTATAGTTTGATTTGGTTTGAAAAATAACATGTGTAGAACTAATTATTGATCAGCGTTACATAATTTAAGTTAGTGGTTTTTTATGTTGTTTGGTGGCAAGAGAATATATCACTAATTTGATTATGTGAATTTGTTATATGGTGTCAGATATTGTTGTGCTTCAAGCTTCAAGAGAATAAGTTAAATTTTATTCTTATGAGATCCATGTGTGTGAGACATGGAAAGTTGTCTAATCAACTTGTGAACACATTTAGTATACAGAACACCCTCGTAGCAACTAATAGATAGCCAAAAATGAAATATCTAACAAATGGTGTTAGGTCCATAGAGTGGTTCATTACTTGATATATCTTATAATGGAAGCCATGACGAGCCAAGTTTGTCATTATTTCTGATCTTGCAAGTTCATGAATGATGGTCATAAATAGTTTGTTTTAAATGGAGGTCTCATGTGACACTGAAGAAAGAGCGATATCTATGAGATTCCAGAGTATTGTAATTGTTATTGAAGAGGGAGTCCATACAGGCTGCTTGATTTTTTTTAATTTGAATTTGAGGAAAACCTGTGAGCATTTTTGAAACCAACGTTTCAGACTAACTTGGTGAGTCCATCATCAGGGCAATGAGATTGTAATTGTTGATGAAGACCATATCAGAAATTTGTGATTTTTATAATAATATAGGTATTCATGGACTTGGAAATAATGCTTGCATTAGTAAACATGTAGATTTGGTTTTTTGAGTGGTTTTATTGTTCTGATATTTTCTCAATAATCAATCTCTTAGATTAAAAATTGCTGCGTATAATATGAACCCTATATACTTGATGTAATTTTGTGATTTGTTTAGTAATATACGAATTGTTTTGTAAGCAATCTATGCCTTGTGTTAGCTTCTCAAAATTTAGGAAAATCCTACTACATAGTGTGCCATATTCTGTTAAAAGACATGTTAATAGTTCACTACTTGGAAGGTTTTGCATTGAATAGTCCATTGATTTGAAAGTTTAATAGTTTTGAGGTATAAGCATATCACTGTTGGGAAGGTTGTGGGTTGAGTAATCCATCAAAATGAGATTTCAATAGGTTTGAGTTATAAGAATACATTTATTTTGAAGAAATCAGATTACATGTGTGATTTGGTTACATAACGACGGTGTCTTGAGCTTTAGGAGGGATTCATACCTTTGTAAAATATCTAAAGGTTATGTTCATTCGAAGATAATTTAAGCTGCTTGAGAAATATTTGAATGTAATTCTTTACATTTATCAAAATGGACCATCGATTTGTGATAATCTATCATCAATGGAATTTATTTAGAATTTTGGACCATTATAATGAGAACCAAACTAGGAATAGATGATTTATGGAAATTTGTTTCAAATGGGTTTGACAAACACTCAATTCAGTTATTATATGAGGTTATGGCACAATATGAAAAGGATCAACTTTTTGTAAACATGAAGAAAAATGAAGCATTCAAAAAAGGTTTAGATGACAATATTCTTCCCAAGATTACGACAACAATCACATGTTGAGAAGCTTGGAATATTCTAGAAATGAAATACACTGAAAGGAGGAGTAACATTATTCATCAGAGTGTTGCAATTGTTAATGGAATTGTCATTGTAATGAGAGAAGTAGGATATTATGATATTGCATAAGTAACAAGAGAACTTGTAGAATAGGAAGTAAAAGTAGAAGAATACATATAATATATGGAGAGTACATGTAACTTGAAAACTACAAAAAAACTTGAATAGAAAAGAAAAAAGTTGATTTTGTACGAGACATGGTACATGAAAATGATAAAAATAGTGAAGTTAAGTGTTTAGATACACATGTCGATAATGAAATTAATGTTATCTTTGCAGAAAAAACCTAGTAGTGAAAGTTGAAATTGATTATGAAGTTGTATTAGTTATTGTTGAAGAGTTCTTCCAAAGGCAAGCACAATATAAATGAATGAAGATATGGAAATGTTACCATAGCTGCATCACAACAACGAACAAAAAAAATGAGGAGAACCATCATAATTATTGAAGATTATGTGATAGTGGACTAGAAGATGAAAGAACATGAATATTTATTAATTTTTTTCTTACAAAGGCTCATAGAAACATTCATGAATATTTATTAATTTTTTTCTTACAAAGGTTGATAGAAACATTGAATCAATTGTAGTTGAGATACAAGTAGATGTATAAAATGAATTAGATGAGGATGTTACTAAAGACAAGGAAATATATGTAGAATATAGGGTTTGGAGAAAAATAATAAATATTTTGTACAAATAGAGTCGAGAAAAAATTGTGACATAATATTAAACTAATAAAGTAAAACAAGTTTTTTATTTAATCTTACGTATTGTAATAATAGTTGACACCTAGATTAGCATGAACTAATGGTTGTAATTATGGGAGAGTTGATCATACTAGTGAATGTAATGATTGAGATCAAGGAAGAGTGTTAGAGAATAATCTCTCATGTTAATTAGTTTATTCATTCAATTAGCCATTACTTCAACTCATTTTCAGAATGTTATTTTTAGCAACTATTAGTGAAATATTTCTAAAAAACCATGCAAATTTTAGATAGCTTTATAAGCTATTAATTATAGGCTATTCTAGAGAATTTCTAGTCTATGAAAAATCAATTTAATGCTTAGAATATTTGTAATGCTCCAAGTGTATTTTCCTCATCCTATCTACCTCTCTATACATGTTTTCAATTGTTACAAATTTTCTATATAGCATTGAATTTTCCCACAAACCAACATTAAGAACCTATATGTAAATTTCATGATGCATAAATCTAAAAATGACTAAAAATATACATTGAAATCATGTAGTGATTTCTATGTATTTTGTCAATTTCAATTCATATAATATATATATATATTATATATATATATATATTAATGCATTGATTTAGTGTACATATAGAAAAACCATTTTTTTTTTAATTAGAAAGATTTGTGGCCTAGCAATATATGTCTATTTTTTTATTTTCAAAGAAGCATAAATGATATCTTTATATGTTAATAGACTAATAGATATTCATGGGATTTGATAGGATTGCGAATATGTCTTCTTTTTCACTCTCTTTATTGTCAATCTACACATCCATGTGAATCATGTTGGTGAATTATCTTCAAAACAACTACGTTGCATTATTTTCTTACATATATGTTACTTATTCTTCTTCAAAATAGTCTATTAATATATATCAACTTTCAAAATAGTATTCAAAATAGTCTATTAATATATATCAGCATTCAAAATAATGTATTAATATATTTCAAGTGAGATCAATAATTGATTTCAATATACTTGTCAATGTTAATTTCAACTTTTGTTTCTATGTGAATTACAATATCTAGACTAATATCTTTATAATCTTACTATAATGTTGTACCATGATATTAATTTCATATTGAAATGTAAACCTAATTGTTCTCATTTATTTCAACATCAACATCCTCATTGAGTCACACCTACAAAAAATATAAACCTAATTATTCTCATTTATTTCAACATCATCTTCTTTAAATAGTAGCTATAATTTCTATACTCGACAACAACATATAACACTTATTTTTTACATATAGTTTCTTTCGTTATTGAGTATAATCCACTTTATAAAAAAATAAAAAAATATATTATTTTATTTTTTTCTAAATAACTTCCAATACATATTTCATAAACACCTAAATAATATTTAATTATTTAACTTTTAATTGCTCACAAATTACATTCCTATAAAACAAAACAGATAAATTATCATATCCTAATAATAATAATAAAACCAAAAAACAAACGAGATTAATTTTAATCATGTTTTGTTTTCTCAATGTTTTTAATAATTCTTATGTTGCTACTACTCTTAAAAAATGTATTTTCTTTTAGAAATATAAATACACTAATAATTACTATTAAATACCACAAGTTATATTCCTATATTAAACAAAAGAAAAACATTTTAAAATATCATATTCTAGTTGAAAACAATAAAAACCTAACTTTAATAATTTCATTTTATTATTAATAATTTGCAATTTAAATTCATACTACCAATTATTTTAGACAGCTTAATGTACAATGAAATAATATAGATGTGATGAAATTAGTTTATATTAATGTTGGTGTTTAGATGTCACATGCCTCGGTAACCTTGCATGTAAAAGCAGGGAATCATAATTTTTTTTACAAATTACCCACAAGTAATTATCAAATTCAGAACTCCACCATTTCTTATTAACCATTACATATAATGTTCATTAGTACCTCAAGTAAATTGCAATAGAAGACAGTACGTTGTATAACCATTAACCACCACTGTGGTAGTGTAATAACATAAAAAGTCTCATGAATCCTTGCATCCATTTCATGATTTGCTTCACCATATTAATTAATCTCATACTTGGACTTTATGGTTATCACATCAAATAAAGAAACATCATCATCAAGGATTCAACATCATCCAACTGACATAAAAAGCAATCACACCATTGAAACACCGATATACCCTGGAATCACCGTAGGGTGAAAACAGGGAAATGTTTAATCTTATTATTAAACGCTCGTGAGGGATTTCACCCCACTCAATGGCTTATAAGGGATTCCATCCCTTAATCATTGTTATAAAATTATTACAATGAATTATCATTAAGTTGTCACATAACTAGCTGAAAGCTAGCACAGTTTCCATGTAATCTTTTACTTACATACCGCCGCATGCAACATTCCTCATGGCATGATTGTTCTAGAAATGTACGATTCCCGCAACTTGTACTTATCTGCATGGACCATTAATCATTTTCCTGCCACAATGTTAAACATCACTTTCCTTTGGCACTATCCGCCATCGTTTCCTATTAGTGTAGTTGTCAAAAAGCTTTGGCAACAATATTAGATACCATATTAATAAATCAATAAGCAACCTCTAAAAGAGATCTTTTAACATCTACTCATATGCATGAGCAAGCATGACATACTATTTAACTAGTACATGTACTCAAGTAAATATTGTTTTACCTTCACAATGTTTATTCACACTAATGTATAATTCTCTTTAATAGATCTAACTCATTAGTTCTACTAACATGTATAACACAATCGTTGTATCTTCATACATGTAATAAACTGTTGTTTCTATGCTTAAGCACATATGTTATTTTCACATAATAATTTTTCGAGAACTCAACATAGTTTCTCTATCATACAAAGAACATAACTCTTATATCACAATGACTATTCTTTGTGCATACATTAGCTTATCATATAGCCCTTCTTTAATATATGCAACACATATTCCCTTCACTAGAATACTACAATCATTTCATGTAACAAATCACATACTTCTTTCTTAAAGGAAGTCATTATAACCCCTTTTCTTTATCTTCATATAAGTAAGTTCCTCGTGCTTTCTCTTTCAAGAAAATATTGGGAATACCCATCTTTATGCATAAAAATCAAGAAACAATAACAAGGTTAACTTACCCTTTTTATGCACTAGACTATAAATCGACCCAACTCATCTAGCAAGACAATCTTTTCAAGAGATTAATATTTCCAAGAAGGTTAACTTAATACTTTCTCTATGTACACCCAAAATCATATTTCCAATGTCACAACAACTACCCTTATGTGCATGCAACATGTGTTTTTTCTAACACAATTAATTTTACTTCAATGTACATAATCTTTTCATGAAACAAGTATGGATTCTTGATATGATATGAACACTATTGATATGTATTTTAAAGAAGGGACCTCTATTTTTGTTTCCAAGAAAAATGTCATAAAAGCCTTCATCTTCATACATGAAGTATGCACTCTTTTTCCGAAAAGAAACTATAGAAATGAATATCTATGTGCCTGAAACACATCATTAGCTATTTCTATCATGCATGTAATGCATAATCATTTCACAACAAACTTATAGATTAGCTAGTATCACAATGCAATAACATATATCCCTTTTCAAGAAACCTTTATTAAATAAAAATACATATTTTAATTCAAAGAAGACTTGGCCACTTTTCACACTATGTCCTTAGGAAGTTTATATGCATCATCTTCTTTTGTCAAGAAGATATTTTGACTATATTTAGCAAGGATTTTAATCCAATAAAATGACAAGAGACAAGCATTTCACACACAAGACTCACATATAGTCTTTCTAAGAGGAACTACCTATTTTCTTCACCAAGAAAACATATAAAATAATCAATCTTTTACTGCATGCCCTAACATATTTTCTTTACCAAGAAAACATATAAAATAATCATTCTTTTACTGCATGCATTAACATATTTTCTTACCAAGAAAACACATAATTTAATCATTGTTTTACTACATGCATCAACATATTTTCTTACCAAGAAAACATATAAATTAATCATTCTTTTACTGCATGCATTAACATATCTTCTTACCAAGAAAACATATAAAATAATCATTCTATGCAAGAGATCTACTTATCTTTTTGAGTTGTACCAGCACAAGCCATCCAAAATGCTCGCAGACCAAGGAGAATTACCCAGTATCACGTAGGAATTTTAGGAGGGAATGAAAAGCGAGATTCTCAATCGGCTGAACAATTAACACTCTGCTTTTAGGGTGCATATGTTTGCTTCCCTTAGTGCGTTATGGTGAAAGAAACATCCACAATTTTTCAATGGATCTTATCGGTCACTGCGCTGATATTTTATTGTTGTCTTCGCTACCAAGACAAAGCTGGCAATATGCACAACTAGCAAAATAACAGAAACGAAGAAAAATGACCACTTTTGTTGAACCATGCTTTCGTTCCCCCATTCCAAAGCACTGCTCATTGGATTCATAATATACTTTCCAAGCACGCATCCTTTCGCTGCAAGTTTTATAGAAGTAAATACTGGTGAGAATTAAAAAAAATAGCAATTCGCGAGTAGTTATCCGTAAAGAGAAAATTCGATCTTGTGGTAGTTAGTCGTAAACAAAAAATCTGATCTTGTGGATCCAACTCCCTCCCCACGATCGTTGTTAAAGAGTTTTTTTCGGTTACCCCTCCAAACTATGCGCCACCTCAATAACCAATCTACTTTTCTTAATTTCATCCTCATCAAGAATTAGTTTCTATAACTAATTCGTAACTTTTAAATTACTATTTCATAACTACTTGATTTACCTTGAATTATTTACAAGAGAGATATGACATTAGATTTTCTAATTTACTATCTCAACATATTTATTGAAATTATTTTTATATATGAATTTATGTAATTCACTGTTGCTTAAATATATAAACAATAAATTTAAAATTATTTCTTTTCCATTGCAATTTCTTCCCTTTTTCCTCATCTCATTATATCTATATTCATCATACATATTATTTTTTTAAATTTCAATTTTCACTTTTTAATACTAAAATCAAATTACTATACCTTTTGCTATAATTATGAGTTCACATCTTCCATTATCTTTATTTTTATATTTTTATTTTACTTATTTCCATTATCTTTATTTTTTATTTTTATTTTTAATTTTTTAAAATCAACATTGCACTCTTTACATTTTGTAAGTTTTCTTTATATTTTCCTCTTTGTTCTCCTATTCAAAGTTTTTTTTTTCCTTTTGTTTTGAGTCTATTTTATTTGTTAGTATTAGATTGCATTTTCTTTTTTTTTTCAATTTCATTATAAACACTAATTTTATTTGCTTTATTTTTATAAATTTTTAGTGTTGTCTCATTCTACTATTTTTGTTTTTTTAATATTTTTATTATTAGTGTACTCAAATAAATTAAATAGTTGGTAAATGTTAATAGGCATCAATCATGATAATCATCAAAACATTTACCTCATTATACATCTCACATTGTCTAGATAAAAAAAAATCATAAAAGTTAATCATAATTATTACTTTATTTTATATCACTATTATTATGATTAATAATTACAAAAAAAATGTATATATGAGTTAAATATATATACATTTTGAAGAACATGTAGCAATATTCTTAAGCATGAAGACTGATTTCTACTTTGGTATGATAATTCTTAACTTGCAAATAAATCTTCTTACAATACCATGATTTATCACTATCACATGCCCAATATGACATGTGTTGATATGAAATTTTTAATGAATTAATTTGAGATAAATTATTTAAAAACACATAACTAACTTGGAGGTAAATCTTAATTCTTCATATGTGAGTACTAATATGAATAGTCGATTAAATCTCTAACATCCATCTATATTTGACCTTTTATGTATTCTATACAGATTAAATCTTTAACATTCATCTATATTTGCCATTTTATATTATTTTAAATCAAACTATTTTTTATACTCAATTTATATCTTTATTTTATTTTATTTTCACTCATTTATGATTTCTTAATTTCATCATTATATTATTTATTATTATTGTTTTTCCTTTTTATATTTTACTTTACACATAATTTTATCTTAAGCTTATACATTATCTTAAACACCTATTTTATCTTTAACATCATTTTGTTTTTTGTTTTTTGATATTTTATTATTTATATTTTCATGTATGTTTCTTTTAATTTTACACTTTTTATCGTTCTTATTTATTTTATTTTATTTTTATTTATTTATAAATTTTGCATCTTGTTTTTTTTGTTATTATTAGAATACATTTCTTTTTCTAGTTTTTGTTTTTTTTTCCAATTTAGTCTACTTCTGTATTAATACAAAAAAATTACAGTGAGGTCTCTCCCTCGAGAGTTTAAGCCAAGTGATTGGCATAAAACAACAGCTTGACTACCTGATTAGGGAACTAGGCCTGAGACCTTACATCATAGTGAGAATTTTCAGGGGACTTTGAACAAAACAGAAGGACTCGAAGCCCTGACTCATAATAGAACTGAAAATGACACAAACAGAAATAGACTTCGGCCTGAGATGAAACGGAGGCACTTGACAAAGAGCACTAAGAATAAAAAAGAGAGAGGACTTCTGTTCCAGAGGCTGAGACAAAAACCAGAGGTGCTGACCATGTCAGTCTGCATCAGAGGTTGTCGGTTGTTCCTCCTTAATTCTGCAACCCCATTGTCATAAGTACGAGGAATCAAAAGAGTGATCTTCATAACTTGAGAACTCTCCTTTCACAGGTTCGCTTGGGCTAGCCTCGATGCCTATGTGCAGTGTTGGCGTTCCACCTGAGATTTGTCGCAGGGTTGCAGTTGGACTGGCCTGCCCCTATTCTGCAGGAACCGCCTGATGAGAAGCTACTGAAACTGGTACATTATCACATTTCTCAATCGTCACCGAGACAACGAAGGTGGAGTTGTACATCGTGCAAGGGATGCGATAGTTGGTCGTTGGGTGCGCAGTATGTCTGCAATCTACGCCAGTAACTTGCCCTCGACCTCTGCCTCTGCCTCGTCTGGTCTCAGGATGAATCGTGGCATCAACAGAGGGGTCCTAAGAAGTGGAAGGGGGCCAATTCGAGGCTCGTCCCCTCGAGCCACCATGCCTTCTAACCATACACATTACGCATTCTCTCTTTCGGCATCGTGCAGGGATGAGGACTGCTATAAAGAGAGTGGAGAAGGAAGAGAAAGCAGAAAGACGGATGATCCAGGAAAACCATGGACTGAACCAGAACAATGTTGTACACACCGAGAGCTCGAACCATGAAATGCTTGAAGGCTGTAAGAGCATACCTGTCGCAGCAGAGACAAAGTATACAGAAATGGCGGAAGACGTGCCCCAGAGCCAACAGAGAATAGGAGAACAGGCTCTCCCGTCTTGAGACGCTCTGGACCATTGCTCGACCAACTGAACCGAACCCCATCACACTGATATCCTTGGGCTTGGGCGACAGTTTGAATGCTCCCATAAATGCCCCTGTTAATTCCTTTGTGTGGAGCTGCCTGGCCATCCTGGAGCCGGTACATTTGGCACTCCAGGGCTGCCACTGGCCCTCCTCGTACACCTTCCATGAACCGTCAATCACCCGCATCCGAAACTTTTTTTAGTTTTATTATAAATACTAATTTTCATTACTTTATATTTACAATTTATAATACTAATATCAATACTAGTTTTATATTTACAATTTTTAATGCTAATATTAATACTAATTTTAATTCTATAATTGTTTGAACCCTTCTTAGTAAAAGTATCTTGATTGTATTTTAGAAATGTACACAAATACATAAATAATTGTTTTTAAAGGCTAATAATTTATGTTCCATGCAAAACAATGGTTGAAATTTTCAACCGCTCACAATTTATATTCCATACAAGTTTACCATATTGTAATGATAAAAAGATTAGGTGGTTGTCGTTACAACATGTGCAGCTTTAAAACTATATTATTCTTAAATTTCCGTATATTGTAATATATGGAACTATAATAAAATTGTCATGAAATTAGTTTATATTTTGAGCAATTTCTAAGTTGCAAATTATTAGTAAATATTTAATAACATAATTCATAATTCTTAAGAAACCCTACATACCCAACAAATAATCATATCGATAATGATAATAAAATTAATTAAAATTAACTAAATATATATCTATTTTTGTTTCTCACTTATACTCAATACAACATCCTATTTTGTATTAATAATTATTATTATCCAAACTATCTTTTAGTAATTATTATAATTTTATTTTAAAGAAATAAATTTCAACTCTGAAATGATATTTTTTTAACATCTCCCTCACGTTACACTGTAAAATGGGTCTGTGAAATCAGATACAAAACTCATTAAAATATATGAATAAAGCAACTTCGAAGGTTAAAAACGTGAGAGACAAGTACATAAGATGTCAATACTCATTTTATCACATACTTTGTCGTTAAAAAAAGACGACCGTGACACTTCGCGAGAGAACCTGAGTACTAACAACTGTTTGCACTTTGAAAGTGTAAAAATCTCTAACGACAATTGATGGTAGATTCCAATTATTTGAAAGAAAATAGCAAAGGAATTGGTATTCACGTGGAAAACCTTAAGTCTAAATGGAATCATCAAAAAGTGTAGTAGCAAGTTCGCAAGTAAATCTTGGTTGGCAGCCATGGCAATAGGGTTGACACGTGAAAAGCAAGTTCACAAAGAAACGTGAGCCATGAGAGCGTGGCCACATTATTGCATTTGTTGAATCCCCGTGACGTTTACATATAGCTTTCACTCCATAATGCTTCCCATAACGGCGTCATTGTCTAAAACATTGGGCTTCATTATCGTGTCTTCAAAAGTTCAACCTCATGAACTGCTGTACTGGTGTAAAGATTCGGATACGAACCATGGTTAAGAGATTCACTAATTGGCGTGCACATGTTACATTAACCTTGCAGAGTCAAATGGTTTAACAGTACGAGCTATGGCCGGCGCAGCAATAGCTTACAATTGTCATGGAAATGAGGACAACGCGGAAAGTAAATTGAAATGAAGAGGAAAATTCGGCCCAGCAATAACTTACAATTGTCATGGGAATGAGGACAACGCGGAAAGTAAATTGAAATCTAGAGGAAAAATCACGTCGTATATTTATATTAAATTCTGTCCGCTCCTCACTATTCTTTTCAATGTGTCAATCCTATTATCTATATTCATATTAAATTCAGTCCGGCCCCTCCGCATTCTTTTCTATCGTGTTGAATTGACAGTGATATAATTTGTCCTTTGACTTTACTTATTAATTTATACTAGAATACAGAACATCCACGTTACACCCCTATGACATTAGCCGCTTCTTGGATCATGACGCGGATGTGATTGCAATCCTCTCTTTTGGGGTGTAATTTTGGGTGAGTGATCAGGATGGTTGTTTTACAAATTATCACTAATTTATTGGTAATTAACTCCGTGGGAGGGTGATTGGCCTAGTGGATTCAGTTTTCGGGCGTGGAATTTAACATAAGAAGCTTTTTGCATTTTAGACTTGTATGTCTTAAATTTCTATTTTTATGGGTTATTTAGTTAGTTTATTTTTTTTAATTATATTATATTATTAATAGCTTCTTCTCAATTTAAGTTTTTACTACAATTACAACACTAAATTTTCTTGTGCTATTAAATTAGCTTACGAAGACATTTTTGAATGTTTTGTTAGTTTGATAAAAAAGCGAAAGAGGTTGGATGTCTTGGGAAAACAAAATCACCTTCTTATTAGTATTTTCTCATCGCTAATGAAAAATGGTGATATTGTTTCTTAGATGCTTAGTTACTTGTCCATCAATGATGTTAATGATGTTATTAGTGAGTGAATTTAATCTTAGCTATAGGTTCTCTAAATATGACTTTTTATTTTTTTATGTCCGAAGGTTTTATTTTCTACATAAACTTGAGTCTCTATTAACTTGGGATTTGGTTTTCTATATGGTAGACCTCTTAGGGATTAAAAATATCAAAGAGATAATAAATCTATAATACTAAAACATACAACACTAAGATATAGATTATGAAACACATTTTATCTTTGAGAATTGTAATTGGGGAAATCCAAAGTGTTGAAGATCTATTACATGGAAAAAGGGAACCTTACAATGGAGGATACAAAACATATTCATATTCTTCATTACTTCTCATAAAAGGGGTCGATACTATGAGTAACCAATATCGTGCGCTCAAAAACTACATACTATAGACTAAATTCCTTTGACTCAATGATTGAATCAAGTTTACCTAACAATCCCTTGTTAAACTTGACTTCGGAAATTCTTTGGATCCAATATGGAAAATATGCATGTCTCCTCAATCACTTTAGAAATTATTAGGGGTATGCATGCTTAACTAGAGGTGACAATAGTTATTTCCATACACATCCAATTTAAAAGTTTTTGTATTGAAAATAATTTTCCTTTTTAGTGTTATTATTACACTCAATATGATTTCCCTCACCATGTCCATTGCTTGTTTTACTGATGCTTACAAATGTTGTCATTCTCTCACTTTTCCTTGTCTTCCACCATTTACTAAACATCATCACGTTGCATCTTTTGTTTCTAAATCCTTGAAATATTGATCTACCTCCTCTTGATGCATCCATGTTCTCATGTCCATATTAGAGAGAGATATAAAAATATAATAGAAACACATAAAGGCATCAACACATAGACACCATAAATTATATTGGAAAACCTTGTGGGAAAACCAACTCCTATTAATAGATGTATTATTATTTGGCTTAAAGATGTCTTAAAATGGATCCATCATGCCTGTAAATAGGCTACATCACACAAAAATACAATGAGTAAAACCATGGAATATCGAAACCTGAAACCTATAAATTGTTGATTGTAAACCTATTAATAACCATATTGAAAGCTAGAACCTATAAATTGTTGGGGTTAAACCCATTTATAGACTTCATAACATGTGATACCATGGGTTGCCAAAACCATATGCTTGAAAACTATAAATTGTAAACTAAATTATCTTAAGTCTATAACCTAGTCAAGTTCAACTAACATGACTAGTATAGCTTTGGTTATAGTTATATTCTCTATCATTAGGAGCATAATTTGGTTTCCCTATCTATAAGTTCGATTAACTCTCTATTTTTTTTTAAACTCTCTACTCAAACAATGGTTTTAAGTTTATTCTATATCACTTATAGACTAGTTTGATTTCCCGTAGACAAACTTTTATTTCTCACATCCATTAAAAAATTGTTCAATAAACAAAAAATGGCATCTATACACATAAACAATAGACCCTTTCCTCTCCATGGAACACTTACATCAACATATGGAAAACCTAGACCATCAAGGAGAGTGCACCAAGAAGCACCTTTGAATCCTCCTTGTAAGTTGTGCACTTGGCAGCAACAAGGAACCAATTGAGGTTGCAAAAATATATTCATATCCCTCATTTTAGTCTATTGACTCTTATCATGGCTTCAGTTTATTAATTTTAATTTTATGTGTCTTTCTCTCATGGCTTTGAAGGCTCCACTATCTTATATGTATATTGGATTTTGAATCTTTGGACAACTTTTTGCCTCCTGCATCTCTGAAAGGGGTAGATTTTTTATATGATGGGGCAAGCCATCATCTATTTCATTTAATCTCTTGTTTAGAGAGTAATTACAAACGTTCATTCCCATAAAAAAACATAAAAATCTATACACATAAAAATATCTACTACATACACTTTTCCAAATTACTTTTGAAACAATATGTATTTAAACAAAAATTTTATAAAAAGTATACTTTATTAATTCAACAATAACCTAAAAGAACATATACAACTATATTAATCCTAGATACAACAATTAGACACAAAAATATTCAATTAGACACAAAAATATTGTAATTGTCTATTTGAACTATTTTGCATTTCGGGAATGCAGTGATACCATTTAAGTGGAGAATGTTTTTGATATGTTTAACATGTATTTTTTAATCTATAAATGGATTTAACCCATGAAAAAGGAATAGGAATTTTACTTGGGAAAATTACACAACTTAAACTGACAATCTCAACAAATCACTGATAAATTATAGACTAAATTGAGAAAAAAAAAACTACCCTAAATGTCAAAAAATTAGAATGTTTTTATTTAAATTCCTTTAAACACTATTATAATTTTCGAATATTTATTTTGAAAATAAACATTATCTATTTTATATTTTATTTTATGTATTTTCAAATTAAAATTATTTCTTTCTTTAAATTATTTTATAATTATTTTTCAAATTAAAAATTCCTGGTCATTAAAATGTTACATTAATTTTTACATATTAGCACGAATCATGATTAACAAAATCCCTTAAATTGGCCTCAGTCATAATGATAAGAATGAAATCCTTATCTTTCATAATATGTTAAGGCAATCTGTCAAATGTTTGAATTCTATTCTTATTTTCTAATCAAAACGTATGTGAATGTCTCTTGAATTCATTATTTTGTGCCATTTGCCCTTGGCATTCATATCGTCCTATTTGAAGCCACTCTTTAATGGAAAATATCAACGATAAATACTCAATGAGATGGGAAAAAATAAAATAAAAAAGCATGTTATTGTGCTATGAATGGGAGTAGAGAAGTCATCAAGTTTAGCTATTTATGATCATTTGGAGAGATTTGGAAATTTTATTGGTTTATCTTCCAAAATGATATTGATTCAAAAAATTTGATAGTACCAGCATAAACTTATTTTAAGCATCGACTTAATATGAGTTGAGATGGAATCAAATTTCTTCACATTCAAACATTTTTTTAAAATGAAAAATACAATATATTATTTTTCATTGTTTAAATTGTATTTCTGAATGCTAAATAATGTACATATAAGAATAAATAAAAAAATTAACCATAAAAAATATTTTTTTCCTATATAAATATATATGAAGCCGAACAACTAATGTAACAAAGAAGGACATAGGTTCTGAGTAGTTACAAATTACCATACAGTTACCTTATTGAACGGAGTTCTCTATAGATAGTGTTTATAAACAAGTCTTATGAGGGGAGCGAGACACACCTCTTGGAATGGGACAAATAAAGGACTTGTCTCCCTATTCTAAATAAAAACTTGCATGATTTAAAAATAGGAAGGAGGGGCATACAAAGTGGGTATTTCCATTTCTACAGTACAATTGAAAATATTTGGGAAATCTAATTCAGGGCCCATGAGATTTCTTTGTCTTCTTGTTGGGAAAATCTCGTGGTGCAATGTAGATGAACTTGTATATTTAAGGAGTCATATTATGCTAATTCATGCATGCCTACGGATTATGGTCATTGCAAATAGAAATAGTGGTGAAAATAAAATACTAGGATGGTCTGTAGCCAATTGTTTCCACACCGTGGAAAAACAAGGCCAGACTATGTCAAAGAGATAAGTAATTATGTATTTTTGGTTAAAAGGAAATTGATAGTTCTTGTGGTGATTCTGGAAAAAGAACTTATTGGTTTTGTGCTTAATCATGGTAAAATGTAGAAATTACTATAATAAATTTTTGAAAAGAATGCATCATTTCAATAACTTATGTACATTAAAGGATTAGTTAATCTTCAAAAGGTTTGCCTAGTTATCATGCATTAAAAATGGGTTTACTATGATATTTTCTTGAAAGGAATACATGATAACTTTTCACATAAAAGATAGAGAAACCATGTCATTTTATGAAAAATATTGTATGAGAATCATGTGCGTAAAATATGAGTATCCATGCCTTCCTTGAAAAGAAGTGTGCTCTTTACATGCACGAAAATTAGAACTATGTGTTTGATTTATGGAAAAGAAATAGTTTTTATGCATTTAATTTCTTGAAAAAGGAAAATATAACTTTGCATGCAAGAGAAATAGCCACTTACATTTGAGTTATTGAAAGGAAAACATGAAACCCTACATTCAAAAAGATAAAGAAGCCATGAAGAGACTAGATATTATTCATATTTCTTATAAATTATGCCTATTTTAATAGCTATTATGGCTAGTTTCCCTTTGAACAATAGCATGTAATTGCACACATGAAAAAAATAGTTGATGTGTTAAATTTTTAGAAAATGAAATATGTTCTTGAATGCATGGAAATGAATAATTAGTGTTAGTTTCTTGGTAAAGGAATATATGTTTATTGGATGTAGAAAATAAGAGTTAATGTTGTGCAACCAATAAAAAACTATTGTGTTAGAAAGATGTATATTTACATACACCATCGAGAGCATTAGTTTCTTTTTGCAAAGAAATATCTCTTTACATGCCCAAAGATGATAATTGATAGGCTAATTTCGTTGGAAGAATGTTATGCAATTGCATGTAGAATAAATAATATCTATTGGATCACTTTTATTTTGGGAAAATAAGGTATATTTGCATGCATAAGAGGATGAACTAAGATATTAGCTTTCTTTTGGGATAAGATTATGTATTTGCATGAACAAAAGAATTCTATGCCTTTGATCGCTTGAAAGAGAAATGTGTTTTTGTATACAAGATTTACTTACCTTCGTTTTGAAAGAAATATGTGTTTTACATAGCTATAATGATATTTTATTGTGGAAAAAACACATAGGTGCATGCAAGAAATAATCACTACTATGTTAGATTTGCTTTGGAATTCTTCTAATTTGGGAAAAAAAATCATTTTGGAAAGGAATGCATTCATATGCATAAGAATAATATCTACGGCATTAAATTTTTTGAAAAGGATTACATAATGTCATATACAAAGAAATAGTTTGAGGGCTAGTTTATTTTGATAAAGATTCTATAAACGCATGCACAGAGATCATCAATGATGTGTTAGCTTCCCTTAAAGGAATGTCTCAAAAATTGTAGTGATTTTCCTTGGAAAGAATGTGTTCTTTTGATATTGGAACAATAGTTAACGTGATATTCGTTTATAGACATTCTTTGATAGATATATGGTCATAACTAATTCATGTGCAGGGCTGTTAAAGAAAGCATGTCACGATATTTTGTTTACATTTCATGAATACACATGAATAGATGATGAAACATCACTAGTGTAAATTCGTTATTGGTTTGATTAATTTATTTGATCTAATCATGATATCAATGGTTTTCGACATTAGAATTTATGGGAAAATACTGCGACATATGCAAAAAATGGATTATCTTTAACATTGTGGTAGGTAAAGAACTAATGGTCCATCCAGATTGAGTGTCAGCTACATGATGGTCCATTGATGGAAACTACCATACCACAAAGATGTAGATTTGAGGATTTGTGGGTAAATGATATCATGATGATTGTAAGAGATTTGAGCTACATATGTTGTATTCAAGATTATATTTATTTGTAAGATTTTATGACAATGGTTAAGGGATGGACTCCCTTATAATCCATTAAGTGAGGGGTCGACACCCTTAGGATAATTTAATAATAAAATTAAATATTTGTTTGTTGTCACCCTACGGGGTTTCCATGGTATATCAGTGTTCAATGATGTGATTTCTTATTGTGCTAGATGATGTCGATTCCTTGCATGATGTGATGTTCATAATATTCAGTAGGTGATTAACTAATCCAGTTATAGGAATCATGAAATGGATGCAAGGTTACATCATAAAGTTTATGTTACTATGCTACAACAGTGGTTGTAATGGCAATGTAATTCACTATTCCCTTACTCAAGTTACTCTATATAATGATGACGATTCTATTTAATGGTTAATGAGGTATCTAGAATAATAATTTCAATAGTTACCTATGGGTAAGTTGTTAAAAACAATTCTCACTCTATGTATTTTCATGTGAGGCTACTAGGGGATGTTACAAGTGGTATCAAAATTGAAGGTTGCAGTAGTAGCACCTTTGGGAGTTGTTAAGTAGGAAAGAAATCAAGGTATTCTACTAGTGGGTATCAACTTAGGTACAAGTCTAACAATCTACATATGGAAATATGAAGTAGACTACTTTTGACTTGAAATAGATAATGCATGTTTATAACCGCATTGCAGAGTAATAAGTGATAAGTCTGCTGCAAAACTATTTTCATGACATTTGAATCTTGTTGAGGATAAAAGACAATAAAACCTTTGTTGCACCTATGAACAACCTAAGTACTCACTAGTGAAAGTGAAAACCAACTACCAACCTTTTCAAATATGAAAATACTAATGATACGTTTAATGAACATGACTAAATTTATAATGCAATACTGATAAAGAATAAATGCATGAATGAAAATATGGGGAATTTCCCTGAAGAGGAAGATAGGGTGTTTTAAAAGGACATTGAAAGAATGTATATCAATGTTAAATAACAGAGAATGAGTCAAGTAGTGAGTCTTAACTGTAACAGCTAGTTGTTGATTAAGTCTTGCCATGCCTGATTAGTTAGTGTTGTGGGACTAACTATTAAAAACTATATCCATGAATTGGATTTGATTTAAGCTTATTGCAAGTTGTACAGACAAGTGATTATGGTAATTACTTCATTAATCAATTTGTTGGTAACAATACGCTATGGGAACTGGAAAATGTTTGGATTGTTACCCTAATTGTTATTTCCATTTAAACATCAACGAATATTATATATACTTTATGAATGATAGTATTGTATGCATGAAACTAAAATGATTGTGAAATTGAATACTTATTTATGACTAATGTTGTGATGGGATTAAGCAGGGGTAGCTTCATGGAAACAAGAAAACCTTTGACGATAAAACATTGCAATGTGAATTGCAATCATAAATGAGAATTTATAATGTTATGATATGCATGATTGTGTTATTTGTAAAATCATAATGTATACCACCGATATATTAGCTATGTTTTCTGTCAACATAGATATAATGGACCGATGCTAAGGGTCAAGTATAAATACACGGTGTACATAAATGTTTCTTCTGTTTTAATGAATGCGCATATGGGTTCGTTATATAAATTACTATGGGAAAGAGCGATAAAAGAGAATTTTACATTCCATATAGTTGTGGACAGTTGTAAAAGACCAGGAAGCCTTAGGTTGATGGTGGTTTCCTACCTAGAGGGGTTGATGGTGCTTTCCTACCTAGAGGGGTTGATGGTGCTCTGTTGCCTAGATTTCCTCTCCCTAGAGATAGATGATCTCAGTAAGGGGAAATATGTTGATCTAAAGATTATCTAAGGTTGTCATTGATGTCAACCCAAGCAGGACTATGGGCTACCCTGATCTTGCAAGGGAATTTTGTCTTGAAAACTTACCCTATTTTGGGTCAGGGATAATATAGATAGATTCTACTCGTCGAGATGTTTCTGTTGATATATGGCACACCAAGTAATTCTTCACGGTTTGAGAGATATTCATGTGTGAAGTTAGTAACCCCATTTAGTGGGCTAAAATCCCATGGGGTTTTCGCATGGAACTCATAATTAGTTTTTCTCATTGAATAGTAATTAATTAATAATTTTTAAGCTCCTAAAATCCCTCCACAATTCTCTATAGAAGCACCTCTCATCTCTATAAAAAGAAATCTCATATATCTTCCAAATATAGCGACAATGGAATTTTCGCTATAACTTCATTTCTGTGAAGTCTTAGATTTTGAAATTAAAAACCACTCGATTCGCAATCCTGATGAACATCGTGACCGAAATTTAGATCTTGTTTTGCTATATTTTTTGAGATATAATATGTGGAAGTTGGGGTTTTTGCAGGCTGCCGAATTTCATCTCAAAGACGTGACCTTGGGAAAATCATCATAACTCTCTCTCTCTAAGAAGAGGATTGGAATTCTATAGAAAGTGGCATATAATGAAGAGACTTTAGTTTTTTGTGTATCAATTTTAGAGACGAAGGAGGAAACATTGATACGTGGCATATCGTAAAAGTTCACTCTACTAAACTAGTCCATAATTAGGCCATTGTGAGAGATTGGACAAAATTTTGCCTTAAAGAGTCCAAATTGAGTCAGACCCATGGCATTGGAAATAAGACTCAGAGGGTTTCTACAGGATGGAATATCACATGTTGGGGATCTAAAATTGTAGGGATACATCAAATTCAATATCATGCTCTTAGAAGGCAAGAAAATCTAGATCAAGTGTTGTCAAGGGGTGCAAAGGACCAAACTTTATAGGGCAGCAAAGAGCAAGGTGTAGAAAAATGATGCAGCAAAGGTAAGATACAGGAAAATATCTTATGTATATGCATGTTCATCTCTTAATTACATTAGTTTCTTTATATTCTAATTTATTTAGCACTAACATATGCTTTGCAGAATGGGGTAAGTTTTGCTATTATCATGTCATGGGTATTTCCTTGAAGAATTTTTGCAGGTATTATATATTCATCAAGATAAGACTCAATGCATAATCTAATGTTCTGAAGAATAAGAAAGATTAGCATGACAAGAGCAACAATCAAGGTGTAGAATAGTAGGAAGAAGTTCACCACAAGAAGTCTTCAAGTGGGCAACATTGCATATGGACAATGTAAAAGTATCATTGTACAGAGTCATTGCAAAAGCATCTTTGTAAAAGTTTTACAAGTGTCTATCTACCAAGAGTTGAAGAGGTAGTGTTAGGAGGTCTAGGACCATCATTAGGTGGTTGTGTCATAGTTGGTGTTATGGTCTAGTGTGTCTTCTTCTTCTACATCATTCTATATCATTGTAAAGTAGACCATTTTCCCTGGTACAAGAGTCCATTATTCTTTTATTCTTCTATAGGGTGGTAGAGTGGTGCTAGGCTAGTGGATGAAGTCACCAACAGGTTCAAGCCTGTGAAAACTTTAGGGTTGTAGGGTGGTGCTAGGGTGAGTTGTAGCTCATTAGGTGTTGGGGCATCCGTTCAGTTGACTACTAAAGAATTTCAGGTGGTGGAATGTCCATCCAGTGAGAGCTAGAGAAGAATGTTTTTCTAGAATTCTAAGAAGTTGTTGCTTTCATTTCAGTTGGGGCTGAAGATTAAAGAATTTATTAGAAAAGCGTTCGATGGTTTTTGACCCAGAGGGGTTTTTCCACTTAAAATCTTTGTGCCTCCTATGTTCTTTTATTTACTATTATTACTGCATAAATGCTAATAATAATTGAAGATTAACTAATGCTTTGAAAATATTTTAAAGTTCTAATTGTAAGAAATACTGATTGACCTCCCCTCTAAGTATTTTCCAAGAATTGGAATCAGCGCTTGGTTCCTTTAATCGCAGTTTAATAATTGGAAGGAGATCATGGAGCATACCAAGAATGGTGTTCCTCTATTCAATGGAAATAATTATGCACTATGGAAAGGAAGAATGGAGGTCTATCTCTTGGCGCAAGGTTACGAAGTATGGGACATTGTTAAAGATGGCTTTACACTAACTGTGGATGAACAAGGTAAGAATAATTTGGTAAATGATATAAAACAAAATAATATTATTATCAGTGGACTTATTGAATCTACTTATAATAAGGTGTTGGGTTGTAAAACTGGCAAAAATGTATGGGACAAGCTTGAGAATATATATGTAGGTGACTCAAATGTCAAAGAAGCAAAGCTTCAAATCTACAGAGAAAAATTTGAGAAACTCAAAATGAAAGAAGATGACAACATTGCTACATACTTCTAACACTTTGATGAAATAACCAACACTCTAGAAGGATTGGGAGAGCCTATTGACGAGAAGAACATTATACGAAATATTCTTAGAAACTTACCAAGAAGATTCAACCCAAAGGTATCAATATTAGAATACAGTGTAAATCTGGACAAACTCAACAAAGAGGAATTACATGGAGTTCTCATAGCATATAGAATGGGACTTAATGAAGAAGATGGTACTTAGCATCTAGAAACTATGTTCAGTGCATCTAAGAAAACAAATGAGGACAAACAAACTTCAATGGAAAAGGCCTACACCTGCACCTGCAAGTTTGAAGAAAAGGAAGATGATGAAGAAGGTTTTTTAGATGGAGAATATGCTTACTTTAGGAGAAAACTAAAATTTGGTAAGGGAAAATTCAAAGGTAAACTTCCATTGATATGTTTCGGTTGTGGTGAGGTTGGGCATTTCACAGGAAAACGTCCGAACAGAAGTGATGGAAGCTCAAAAGGAAAGAAAGGCTTTAAGAAATTCAACAAGAAATGCAAGAAGAAAGGATTCAAAAGGAACTTTCTCTCTAAAGAAGATAGCTCATCATCTGATGAAGACAGTGACAGTGAAGAAGAACCCAATGAGAGAGTATTATTTATGGCCAAGCACAATAAACAAGAGGTATCAAAAAAACGAAGAAGAAGGGTTGACCATAAAATACTTTTCTAAGGAGGCAATCAAGCTAATAAAAGAGCTCAAGGCTTAGAAGATTTGTTCCAATACTATTGAAGAACAAGTTCAAGGTCTCAAAACTGAAGTTGAAGAACACAAATGTATTGAAGAGTCACTTCAAAAGAAGTTGGAAGAAATCAAACGAGAAAGGGAAGCATTAGAAGCCAAAGTAGTCTCACTGCATAAGGAAGTGAAGAAGGGAAAAACTGTCCAAAACTATGCCAACAGATCAAGGGAGTTGGAAGAAGTTACCAACAATCAATGATCTTACAATGACATAACTGGCCTCGGTTACGAAGAAGAAGAATTAAGACCTTCTACAACAAAATACAATGAACCTATGAGATCTAACAAGCATGCAAACTTCATTGAACAAGATTCGCAAGAAATACCTTGGAATTCAATTCCCCGATGAAGATTTCCATCCAAGTACCAACATATTTTTCATGGCTATTGTTATTCATGTGGAAAATTTGGTCATAAAGTTGTAGAATGTCACACATACCCTAGGAACCAATACAATTCCAAGAGATTTATCAAATATGAACCTCCAAGAGCTCAACAAAACATCAATAGATTTGAGCATTTAAGAAGTAATATTGAATGTTACAAATGTTGAAACTTTAGACACATAGCCAGAGACTGCAGACTTGAAAATCCTCCAGAAGAATCTTTGAAGCCATAGAATGAACGAACATGGAAGAAGAACACTGATAATTGTGCTCTCGCTCTCAAGGGTCAAAACAACAAAGATGTGTGGTATGTTGATAGAGGTTTCTCAACGCATATGACTAGAGATAGAAAGAAATTTATATCTCTGAAAGAGAAGAAGGATGGAACCGTGTCCTTTGGAAATGATGGATCTTCAAATGTTATAGGATCAAGTACTGTCAGTCTTGGAAGCAAAGATGCTCTAGCCAAGAATGTTCTATTGGTTGAAAACATGAATCACAATCTGCTCAGTCTTGGACAAATGTGTGATCAAGGACACACAATGTTGTTCAACTCCAAAAAATGTGAAATCAGGAAAGGTTGGTATGGTAAAATTATGTCTACAACAAGTCGAGATCCAAATGGCATAAATGTTCTGGATGAAGCAACTAAAACATGTCTACTAGCTAAAGAAGATGACAGTTGGTTATGGCACAAACAAATGGGTAGCATGACAAGACTAGCAATCAAGGTGAAGAACAACAACAATAAGTTCACCACATGAAGTCTACAAGTGGGCCACAATACATATAGACATTGTAAAAGTATCATTGTACAAAGTCATTGTAAAAGCATCTTTATAAAAGTTGTACAAGTGTCTATATGCCAAGAGTTGAAGAGGCAGTGTCGGGAGGTCCAGGATCATCATTAGGTGGTTGTATCATAGTTGGTCTTATGGTCTAGTGTGTCTTCTTCTTCTACATCATTTGATATCATTGTAAAGTGGACAATTTTCCCTGGTATGGGAGCACATTCTTCTTTTATTCTTCTATAAGGTGGTAGGGTGGTGTTAGGTTGGTGCATGAAGTCACCAACAGGTTCAAGCCTATGAAAACTTTAGGGTGGTAGGGTGGTACTAGGGTGAGTTGTATCCCATTGGGTGTTGGGGCATCTGTTTAGTCGACTACTAAAGAATCTCGGGCATTGGCGCATCCATCAAGTGGGATCTGGAGAAGAATGCTTTTCTAGAATTCTAGGAAGTTGTTTCTTTCATCTCAGTTGGGTCTAAAGATTAAAGAATATATTAGAAAATCGTTTGGTGGTTTTTGACCCGAAGGGGGTTTTCGACCTAAAATCTTTGTGCCTCCTGTGTTCTTTAATTTACTGTTATTACTGCATAAACGTTAATAATAATTGAAGATTAACTAATGCTCTGGAAATATTTAAAAGTTCTAATTGTAAGAAATACTGATTCACAACCCCCCTTTGAGTATTTTCCAACAAAAGGGTTGGCCAAAATAATGAACAGGGGAAAAATCCTGAGGCAACTTTGTTGATTTTGGAGTCTATTGGAGAAGGCCTAAAAATTCCCCATAGATGGGATGTTGTCGAAGGAACAAGTAGGACACTACAAAGAGGAATCATGTATTGGATTCTGTGTGGTCATTAGAATTCTTGAGTTGGATAGGAAGTGAAATTTGAGAATGGACAAGAATTATTTTGCCACTGTAGTTCTCATAGCATAACAATTAACTCATCATTTATGTGTTATGAGTTTTTTGTATGTCTTTGTAAAAAAAAATTCATGTCCATCTTGACAACAAGAGATCCTGGTTCTCGGAAAGGAATTATTAGAAGCATAAGTTCATTTTATTTTATTACTTATATTTTTAATATCTTAGGATGGGATAAGAAAGTATGCACTTCGTGCATTTATTGATCATTGTGATGATTAGAGAGCTAGGTTCTCTTTGAGTAATTTTTGAGGCACAGTGTGGATGTATTTAGCGGGAGCTAAGACAGTGTGAACATGGTGTAGTGAATTATCATTTTGATGACTAGAGGGCTTGTGCTCTCTGAAGACTAGGAGTAATACTCTAGTTAAAACATCACTTGATATTATATAAATGAGTGATAGTTATAAGTATTTCATTTGATTGAAAATGTTCTGACTGTTGTGATTATGTTGGATTTGTTGATCATAAATTACAAGGTTCTTAAACCATTGAAGCACATGCATACAAGTGACCATGACTTCCAAGAATAATTGGTAAGTAATGGTAATTTGGTAAAACTATTCCCCTTTGTTTCTATGAATTTGAATAATCGCTAAATGATGGAAGTAGAAATAACATAATTTTGTAGCTATGAATTCTTATGAATATTCAAAAGAACATTATTGTTTCCTTTAATGGTATTCCTTGGAAATGAAAGTTCTTTATTTTGAAGGGGAAGGATCTTCTTTTTAGTGGTTTAGTGTCACCTCTCTGCTCATAGCGCTCATACAACAAAAACCATTTTTTTTATAGGTTCCTCGGGAATTACCTTCACATTTCTCCTAGGAGTATTCTTTATATTTTTGTCCCCATGTAATAATTGTATAAATATATGATAGCCACCAATTTAAATATATAAAGATTATAATTCAGTAATGATTTGAAAGTCATAATTTTTCTAATGGATGAACTGCAATTTATATGCACTTCTTATTAGCTTATGTATTATCTTTATAATCTTCACCATACACTACCTGTTCAATCAATGGCTAAATTATGCAAGACATGATTCCCATGTCCTCTCACCAACTCCTATGTTGTTCTTTCTACCCAACCAGTGCATAAGTTCCTCTTGTACACTTGATGTTGTATTGACATTTCACTCACCCTTTTCTTTGCTGTAGTGGTTGGAAATCTCAGAATATCGTTGGATAAAAATTTACCCTATGGTTACAATGAAGGATCTTTATCACTTCCAGTTGTAAGGGTTTAGCTCTTAATCTTTATGCTGCACTACATGCACACATTGGTAAGCACTTGCCTTAATTATCACTGATCACACTTAACTATCATATATGAACCATCATTCGACTATAAGGTTTTATTGTTGGATGTTGACACTCGGTATCTTATTTCCCTAACGTAAAAATCCATAAACTTTTGTAAAGTATGTCACTTGGTTTATTTATGCATGTACCTTCCCCACTGTGGTAAAATTGTTGTACTTGAGGTCTTAATGTTTATTTATGAGATTTAAATCAATTCCCGATCTCAATTATTTTTTCTTCAACCCGATGTAATATTTGACTAGTGGCATGGTGTGATGTTTTATATATGTCATAGTTGCAACCATTTCGGTGTTGGATGCCATCCTGCATAGACGTAAGTCTTTTAAATTATGGTTTGACCTTTCACTAATGTTCCGCGTGTTATCATCATACGAGCTATGAAGCCTTAGCAAATCTGTGAATATTTCTCTGATGTTGTTTGGTACGCCCCACCTTGAAATTTGAATGTCCACTCCACAATTTCCATGCTTATTGACTTTACATGGGTGCAGGAGATCACTTGTCATTTCCAACGATGGCAAAGCTTGCTGCATAATAAAATTTAAGAAATATTGGCTTAAACCTAACCCTACATACAATGAATCTACAAAGATTGTGCCACCTTCCTTGTCTGCTACCTCTGTAACTCAGTTACGCCCATGGAGACATGCCCCCTCGATGACATACCATGATGATGGAGGAGCTTAAACTTTCCCTTCTCCTTCATTCAACATCCTTCTCTCCCTATTCGGAATAGATGCTCATGGTATAAGCATGGCTCACACCTTCTGAGGCATCTCCAAAAGCTATGGTTCCTTTTCCTTAAGACGCTTTGCCTCTTACCTTTGTTCTAGTTCATTTTATTTTTATCATATGCATCACACTGTTCTCACTAGTCGTTGGTGGCCTAGTTCTCATTCAAAGGTGTAAGGGTTACAAGTTCATATGAAATCTCTGGTTCCTTTCAGGGAATTGGTATTTTTCCAGTACAAGAAATTCACTTTATACTTTTACTTTCTCATCTTATCCGGGCCGCTATTCAGCCAAATTGCCAAGATTTATTACTTTTTTTTACATAGACTTCATCTCTTTACATGATTTCTTCTACTGTGCATATATTGAGAAGAAAGTTGATATCCACTCACTAAAATCCTCACGGGCTTCCTCTCAGCACCCCTAATCTCTGAGGTAATAAGTACATAGGGGTTTTGATGGTAGCTTGAGGGATGGTTTACCCGTTACCATGGGGCATTGCTCATACAATTACTCTCCAACATTTGAAACGGTTGTTTCTTGCTTTATAAGCAATCTAACATATCAGGTTTTATTGTTGCATATATTAGACAAACCACACTTGGTCTGTCCAACCGTTCAACCAAGAGCTATGTTCGTTCTACTTTACAATGATCTATTCCGCATCACTTTTTAGGTGAAAGTGCTTTTTTTTCATAATGCACTTGAAAAATAACATATCATCCTTTTGTTTGTTTACATTCCTCTAACTTCTCTAGTTGGGTTTCCCACTTTGTCAATTTTGGCTTGCAGGTGTAGAGAAAACCCGATCTCCCCAACGGTCAGGTATAATATTTCTCTCTCTTTTCTTTTTGTCTTATGGGCTTATGTTATTATTTAAAAAACAAAATTCCAATCTCATACATCTACCGTTTATGCTTTGCACGTACCATAGTCGTATTATTATCACTTCTATGTTTGAGCTCTAGCCTGACTTTCACCATGTTTAACAATGTTTCTCCTATATTCCAAGTGGGTACCTTGGCATGTCCCCACAGGGGTTATCCTCGTTTGTGTGCTGCTATGAGTCTGATAGCAAGTCTAAATCAAATGATGCACTTAATGTGGATTTCTGGTTGAAATTAACCACAAGGTTTATTCCTCTATGAATTTTTTTGTGCAAAGAATTAAGAATCATGAATCTTATTACCTATGACTTTAAACGTTAATTTTCATATAGAGTGGGCAACCTCGATTTGCAACTAGTTTTGGTTTTCGCTATTTTTCCTAGAAATTTTGATTATTATTATTTGTAATGTAGCCCTCCTGATGACCCACTGTGGTATTTTTATCCACTATTTATTTTCTTAGGTTACTCTGCCCTCTATCATGTAATCCTACCTCATGGACTTGTTGTCCTCTTTTATCCATAATAAAGCATTTGTTACATTTACTTGCATATAGATAGTGGTTATTCTCTCTCATTTTCGTTTAGCATTCCGTTTCCCTCATCCAATCATGATGAGGTTCAATCATCTTGGTATATTTGTAATTAAAACTGGTGCTTCAATTTTTGTGTCTATTATTTGCTTCCTGCAAGTTTTTATACTACACAACTGTAATATAAATATAACAACATGGATATTTATGTTAAAAACACTTTTACTTTGTCCTTCCCTGGTGAGAACACATCAATTCTAGAAAATTGAATGGTGTTGACTATATAGTTTATGTAGTGGGTTGTCGTTACAATTTGTATTATACTTTGGTTCTTCTTACTTATAAGGGATCTTATTACTACCTATATATCTTTTGTTATTTGAGTCTCTATTTACACTCAAGTAACAGGCTTTTGCCTATTTATACATGCTTACCATCCTTTTATGATATAATAAATCACCCAGGTTCCCAACTGGATGGAGAGTCAAATTTTATTAGCTAATTACCAATGTGATGGTGTATTTATTTTTGTTTATGAATGATCGTAACAAAAATGCTCTGGTGATTTCAACTTAGAGGATTACTCCTAATTTAGCCTTTAATTTGGTTTCATAGGTTTGGCATGGTAGTCGATGAACTATATAATTCCTTGCCTGGGTATAAACTTTACCCTTTTTCTTTAGACCATGGTAAATGGATGCCTATGTCTCAGTTTCCTCCTTCCCATCACAAGGCTATCGAAAGGATTATTTCCACCCCAAATTTTGTTATCGGTGCTTATATCGTGGTTCTAGTCATAAAACTAGATTTTACTCTACCCAGTGAGAACAGAATCCCTCCAAACGAATTGATTAAGAGTTATAGAGTAATTACTTTGTTATAATAATTACATCATCATTTTACTATTTCTTGTAGATTTCATGCATGGATGGATTCTTCAACATACCTATAACCCATAGTACATTTTATTTTAATGTATAGATAGACATCTTAATCACTAAATACGTAATGGGTGTCATGCATAGTCACTCAATAACTAGGTAGAGGTTAAACATGCCAAATTTTACATCCAGATGTCTTCACTTCTACCTCATCTACTGAAACCCAAATTTCTTACAATTTATTCAAAGGAAACCATAGGAGTTTATATGCTAATTACAAAATGTAGTGACACAACAATTTTTCGATGGGTATTTTCCTTCCTTCTTCCTACTACACTCTTCCTTTTTTTCATCCTCACGTTTCTATTAAGTCTATAAAGAGAGGACCATATTGGCAGAATCATTACCAATTGATTTAAATCACCACTCATGTTATTTATTATATATTCCAAAAACTACATTCATAAAAATTCAAAACCAATAGCATATAATTTCACTCCTATTCAAAATATACAAAATCCTTAATTTAATAGCCAAGGAAATTTCTGACCGTGAATGGGCCAAATTCCAACTGGGGAAAACACATTTCCACCCAAGTTTGAACCCAAACCTGAGGTTCCCCCCAAGCTGAGATGCACTTACCTAGGTATTAACAACCCCTTGTTGATCCTTTCAACAATTATTTAATACCTTTCTTTCATGATAAAGTTTCTGTTAGTGGCATCCCACTTTAATTGACTTCTTATCCAATTTCCTCAGATTTTCCATAAAATCCTTCCTTTCACTCCCACTAAGCTTTTAGGATTTTCTACATTTAACATATTTCTCTAGCTAAACAACTTAATGGATGTTTGTTTCCCACCCATTAATCTTATCTAAAATTCCATCTATAATTCTTATTATGAAGGCATGGCAAGTATCTCGTTTCTAGGTGTTTCATACCTATACATTTCTGACCCCTTCTACTTATCTTTTTATTCAAATTATTTATTTACTCACATATCCATGTCTTAAATAATTTGTTACCTCCATGGATGGATATTACATTTAGATTTTTATATCATGAGTAAACTTTAATGATAAACAACAAGGACGGTGTTTACTTCAAAGGAGAAAGTATTTAGTATCCCTACAAACCCCTTAGCATTGGGAAAAAAATGTAATAATATTTATCCAACTTACAACAACCATTACGCACCATGAATTGGGCGTAAAAACTAATTTTAACATGTAAAACTAAAAGGATCTCCTAAAAAACATGATTGGATAATTAATGGAAGAAAGGAAGCCATAAGATTGAAAATTTTGTGTAACAAAGAACAATTTAGGTTCTTAGTAGTTACAAACTACCTTAGAGTTACCTTATTGAAAGCAGTTCTCTATGGATATGATTTATACACATGTCTCTTGAGGGGAAAGAGACACACCTCTTGGAATGGGACAAATAAATTCCATGTCTCCTTATTCAAAAAAACATTCCTAAATCATTTAAAAATCGGGAGGGGCATATGAGGTGGCTATTTCCTTTTCTACAGGGTAGTTGAAAATATTTGGGAAATCTAATGCAGAGCCTATGAGATTTCTTTGTCTACCTATTGGGAAAATCTTGTGGCATAGTGTAGATCAACCTCTCTATTTATGGAGTCGTATCATGGTTATTCATGCATGCCTGTGGATTAGGTTCACTGAAAATAGAAATAGTGGTGAGAATAAAAGCCTAGGATGGACCGTAGCTAATTGTTTCCTTACCGTGCAAAAACAAAGCCAAAGTATGCCAAAGAGATAATTAATTCTATCCTTTTGGTTAAAAAGAAATATATAATTCTTGTGGTGATTCTAGAAAAGAACATATTTATTTTTTTCTTAATCATGGTCAAAACTGGAAATTACTATAATAATTTTTGGAAAAGAATGCATCGTTTCAATAGCTTATGTACATTAAAATATTAATTAATATTCAAAAGGTTGATTAGTTATCATGCATAAAAGATGGGTTAGGTATCATATTTGCTTGGAAAAAATACATGAGAACTGTGTTTTCTGGATAAAGACTTTAAGAGAATCATGTGCATGAAAGATGAGTAGCAATATCTTCCTTGAAAATAAGTGTGTTCATTACATGCATGAAAATTAGAACTATGTGCTTGATTTCTTGAAAAGAAGTAGTTTCTATGAATTTAATTTCTTGAAAAAAAGAAAAGAAAATATAAGTTTGTGTGCAAGAGAAATAGCCACTTACATTTGAGTTCTTGAAAGGAAAACATGAAACCCTACATTCAAGAAGATAAAGAAGCCATGAAAAGACTAGATATTGGTAATATTTATTGGAAAATATGTGTTTTAATAATTATTATGGTTAATTTCTATTTCTAAGAACAAGAGCATGTAATTTCACACGTGAAAACAATAGTTGATGAGTTAAATTTCTAGAAAATGAAATATGTTTTTGAATGCATGGAAAAGAATAATTAGTGTGTTAGTTTATTGGTAAAGGAATATACATTGATTTCATTTAGAAAACAATGGTTAATGTTGTGCAATCAATAAAAAACTATTGTGTTAGAAAGATGTATATTTGGATGCACCATCGAAGGCATTAATTTCCTTTTGTAAATAAAGATTTATTTACATGCCCGAAGATGATAATTTAAAGGCTATTTTTTTTAGAATAATGTTATGCAATTGCATGCACAATCAATACTATCGATTGTGTCACCCTTCTTTTGGTAAAATAAGTTTACATTTGCATGCATAAGAGGATCAACTAAGAGATTAGCTTTCTTTTGGGATAAGATTATGTATTTGCATGAATGAAAGAATGGTTATTATGCATTTGGTCACTTGAAAAAGATATTTCTTTTCAAACAAGATTTACTTAACTTCCTTTGGAAGGAAATATGTGTTTGCATCACTATCATGATGTTTTCTTGTGGAAAGAACAAATAGTTGCATGCGAGAAATAATCACCACTATGTTAGTTTTTTTTTGGAATAATTCATCTTTGGAAAAAAAATGCTTTTGGAAAGGAACATGCATTTGTATGCATAAGAATAATAATCTACAGTATTTATTCTATTGGAAAGGATGACATAATTGCATATACAAAGAAATAGTTGAAGGACTAGTTTCCTTTGATAAAGTTTATGTAAACGCAGGCATAGAGATCATCATTGATGTGTCATCTTCCCTTAAATGAATTTATGCGCAATTGTATTGATTTGCCTTAAAAAGAATGTGTGCTTGTGTGATTGAAACAATAATTAATGTGGTATTCGTTTATAGACATGCTTTGATATATATATATATATATGGTCAAAACTAATACCATGTGCAGTGTTGTTAAAGGAAACATGTTGCAGTATTTTGTTTACGTTTCGTGAATGCACATGAATAGATGATGAAAAATCATTAGTATAAATTCATTACTGGTTTTATTAATTTATTTGATCTAATCATCATATAAAAATTTGTTGAGAATAAGAGTTGCAAGAAAAGACTACGACATATTCAAAATATGGATTATGTTTAACATTGTGGTAGGTAAAGAACTAATGGTCTACGTACATTAAGGAATGTGAGTTGTAGGATGGTCCACTGATCAAAACAAACATAACACAAAAACATAGAGATTCGTGATTTGTGGGTAAATGATATCATTATGATTGTAAGAGCTTTTAGATACATATTTTTTATTTAAGATTATATTTCTTTGTAACATTTTATGACAATGGTTAAGTGATGAACTCCCTTACAAGCCATTGAGTGAGGGGTGAACACCCTCATGAGCATTTAATAATAAAATTAAATGTGTGTTGGTTTTCACCCTACGCGATCTCTAGGGTATATCAGTTTTTAATGACATGATTTATTATTGTGTTAGTTTGATGATGTTGATTCCTTATATGATTTGATGTTCATTATATCAAGTATGTGATTAACTATTCTGGTTAAAGGAATCATGAAATGAATGCAATATAACATCAAAAAGTTTATGTCAATATGCTACAACAGTGGTTGTAATGGTTATGTAATTGACTATTCCTTTACTAAAGTTACTCTATATAATGATGAATATTCCATTTAATGGTTAATGAGGAATATGGAAGAGTAGTTTGGATACTTAGCAATGGGCAAATTGTGTAAAGACATTCTAAATCCATGAATTTTCATGCGAGGTTACCGGGGGATGTTACACATGCTATATTATTGTTTTTGGAATCAAAAGTTATGCTTCACAAATTTTCATAGCTAATTGAATACAATGGTGCATTTTTTTATTATTGACATAAATGGATTTATTTACAAGTAAATTTTTATGATTATTTTATAGAGTCTAAAATCCTAAAAGTAAATTGGGGTTGGGTATGCAAAATTTTGACCTTAAACAACCATCATATTATGAATAAATGGAGAAGATAGGGTTTTAAATTTATTATATTGAGTGTTATTAGCCTTTTTTTTTAAATAGATATACTAAATTTGATATATAATAATAACAAAAGAAAATCTCTATATGGTCTTATATATAGATACTTCTCACTATAAGAAATATGTGCACCTGAAATAAGATTTTACTGTCAATAATGTAAAAGATAAATACAATATTTAATATCAAATATGTATATATATATAGAAATTGAAAAGTAAAATGTTACCTTAGTTGACATAAATATTTGATATCGAACCATCTACCCTATTAAGAATAATAATCTGAAACTAAAAATTTTATTATGTTTAAAATATTCTTCTAATATCTAATTACTTTAATGTTTTGCAATCATTTGTAGTAGAATATATTATTTTCATCAATTATTTGTGAGATAAGGGAGTAACTCCTACACAGATAAGCGTTGAACTTTAAAAGGGATTTTCAAGGATAGATCCATTTTAATGTGGATAATTTAGATAATAATAAAATATCTAGTTTTGAATAAAAATTTTTTAAAGTGAATTTTATTATATATTAATATTTTATATTATATATACTAGAAATAAATACTTCATATTCTTTTAATCCATTTCATATGAAGAGATATGAACCATAAATAAAATAGTAAAATGATTTAATGCAATCAATATATATAATGCTGATATACAACATATTGAATAATAAAATGTTTTTCAATGAAATTGTTGAGTAACTAATATAATTTCAAATGTCGACTAGATTATTGATCACTTATAAGTATGCCCCTAGAATGTATTTGTCTGGGAATCATAAAGCTCCAAACGTATTTTGACTTAAAAAATTTCTTCAAATTTTATACCAAAAAAATTTGAACCTCAATAAATTATATCAATCTCCATGCTTAATAAATCTATGAATAAAATAAAACTACAAGATAGTTGAAAATTGAAACTAAAATATTGAAAAAGATTAAAGAATATAAATTAAATGAAGAAAAAGGTTATATGGAGGTATATTGACTTTGTACTCACATTTAATAGTTGCAAAAAAAACCAATAAATATTACATTCTTTTTTCAAATTCTAATATAATCAATAAAATTTAACATTAAATTTAACAAAACATATTCTACCTAAATTATTAAAAATATAAA
>APFE030613090.1:84077-125941 GCA_000404065.3 Pinus taeda | reverse complement strand
TTGTACATTTTGTACCTTACAATCCGACGGTCACGATATGTAGTGATCCGACGGTTCACTCTCTCCTCGGTATTACCGACACTTGATCCGTGGCTTGACACTCGATTGGTCCATGAGTTCTATTTAAAGCGCATGGAGGGTCATTGTTCGGGTAATTCGTCTATGAGAGAAAGCTTATGTAAATTTTCATTCTTTTATTAATAAATTGCCTGTAGTAGCCACGTTGGCGCAGGCCGTGGACTGTTTCCCTCTTTGAGGGTTTTAACCACGTCAAAAATACTAGTGTATTGATTTGAGATCTGGTTGTGAGCGGTGTCCTTTTGGTGTTCTTTCTGAGGAACTTACCCTGTAAATTCCTACATTATTGAAGTGTAATGCATTGGGAAATGTAAATATTTTGTTTTACCACAATAAAAGACAAACTGAATTTTTAGTTTTGTTATCTATTTAAATTTAATAATATTTTAACTACTTAAAATGACAAATGTTTTAAGCATCAAAAGAATTGGTAACTTCTGAAGAGGAAAGTTAGAAAAGAAAGTTGCTAGAAATGCAACCGTAACTACCTCCCCTAACTAGAAGGGCTTCCAAAGAAAAGGAAGAGAGGGGAGGGAAAATGTGCATTGTAAGGATAGGCAAGAAGAAGGGGAAAATGGCTAAGTCTGGTGATGACCACATAGCCATGCCTGATGTGCGAGCGACTTGCTGAGGACAGTGATCTTGCAAGTGAGTTGGGGGGAGATTCTCGTCCCGAAAGACGAATCTCAAGGACGGGAGGTAGATTGGGAGCAGGAGAACAGAGATAATCTCAACTTTTGGAATGTTACACAAGCTACAGCAGCACAGGTAAGTGGAACATAACACTTAGAAAGCATTATGAAGTATCAATGAGGTAGATAATATTAGAATGTTTTCACTGTAATGATATAATGTCTAAGACCTAAGAAAACCGAAGAAGTTTTTTCATACTCTGTGCCTCATTTAAACAGAAAACTGATAGAAGACATCCTTAAAAAAACATACAGTTGATGGACAATCGCTCTTCTGCTATGATAAAAAGAAAAGCAATGCTCCACTAAAAGAAGAGAAGTTAACTGAAGTTGGACCACTTCTAGTACAGTAAGAATTGCATGAGAAAGTGATGCAAGAAAAGAATACTAAAAACAAGAGAAACTTTTGATACACATAGTTCGATATAATGTCATGAAAATTGTAAAAAGGAAATACATTAAACTAGAAAAATTTCAACCTCAACAAGATTTTCTTACATCGATTCAGAAATAAATTAGGCAATATTCTTATTTTTAGAAAAAGTCAAATTGCAGTGGAAACAGGGAAATAATTTCTAAAGACCAGGTTCTAGTCATCATTCCGCAACAGAGAGTTGATCTAGTTTTCCTGCAAAGAAAAGAACGCAACCTGATGTGCATCCAAGAACCTGAGTTTGAGGACTCAGGTCCAAACCATGTCGCTTGTCACAACATATTTAAACTCATAAGGGTTACTTGTCTAAATTCTTTAAAAAGCATGGTTTGCCCTCGTTTCTGGGTGGATGAGTTTCCAAACCCCAACTATAAGCAACCCTTCAAACATCAACAGAGGTAATTCCAGCTAAAATCACAACAAGAATTAGCAAATGAATATATTGTCCAATAATCGAGATGATTTGCTAAACGAAAACCCTCTACAGAATAGCATAGCTAGAGGGACACAAAGAAAATAACAGTTGAAAGGACAACAACATATGGCAGCACCACATAAGTTTAGAAACTGTACTCTGTGGAACATAACCCAAGAAGAATAATTCAAGATACACAAATTCTGTCAATTTATTACACATTAAATAAGATTAAGAGCGTAAATGTCTTCCATTGCTAAAATTTAAAATAGAAAATTGTCTTACTGTATATAACTATTACAATTATAGTGTTGGCCAGTGTGGCTCAAAATATTAGAGGTGAAATCCCCTCAAATTTAACCAAATTCTTACAAAAGGAACAAGATATGACTCAAGCCTTCGGACCAAAACCATAGGGGCATTGCCTCTTCATAGAATACACTTAACATTTACCAAAATACGAACATTTAACCGAGAGAACGGCTAGACTATGCAGGAAGGGTGAATCACCTCCTTCCACAAAAGAAACTAAAAGGACTACAACATGTTGTACGACAAACCAGGGCGGAAAACCTCATACCCGGTGGAAACCTCGGAGGCATCACTGTTTCTGGAAATCTCCACTCCCATCTCGTAGAAAACTCGAAATAAGAGCGGGATGTACCTACGAGAAACCACCACAAAGAGGTTAAGTAATCAAAGAAGTTCTTAAAAAAGAACTTAGTCTGCTGTGAGGAAAGGTTTTTACCATTGTTGCAATAAAAAGAAAATGAAAACAGGAAACTATTCAGCTGTAATCTTACCCGGAATACGAACTCTTGCAGTGAGGACAAGTATTGGCACTTCGAGCACCATCCAAAATCTCCACAGAGCTCTGGTTAGAAGTGGGAATGTGACCATGGTTGGAAGCAGTAGACCAAGAAGGAGACATGAGCAAAGACGGAAGAATGAGACCTCAATTCGGCACCAAGGGTAGTGAAAGTTGTAGGAACCAACCCTGGCCATTGGATCGCGCAACAAGCATTAGCACCATTGGTACAATAGGAATCCCAAGGCAGCAGCTGAGGCTAGTCAGGACTACCCATGCCATGTACAATGGATAGTGCAAGCAATTAATGAACCACCAGAGTTATCCAGAATCAAATGCAACTAACCAAATGGCTAAAGGACATGTAATCCACAAGTCTCAATGCGCATAAGAATTACATACAATCCCACGGTCTAGATTGATTTACTTCAACAGTGGAGTCATGTCACATATGTGCAATGGTACAACCTCATAAGTATTATGAGTTAATGATTATGTTTTGTAGAAATTGGGGGTAAATCCGTTAAACATGATTTATATTTTATGTATTTACATAATGTTACATTTTTTTTTTAACTGGGTACATGACAAGCGGTGTCAGAGCTAAGTTTTCAAAAATTGTGGCCCTTGGAAAACTGGTGGAAAACAGATACAATACAATTACTCTTTTTTTCTGTTGTTTAAAAAAAAACGGTTAATGCATTAACCCTTCTTCTATTTCTCTTTTTGTGCTAAGAACAGCAAAACATATGACAACCAATATGAGAAGAGTAGATAGTGTTCCGCACAGGTTTGTGGAGGGTCAAGGACCTGCAATAGGCCCTAAAACTAACCTAGAGTTATGGGTACAACTTGGAGAGGAGGCTTGTAATACAAACCTTGTGATATGAGAGATGATATAGGAGTTAAAAAATGAGATGGCCCCATTGCGGGAGGATAACACGAGGTTAACCGTGGAATAAGAAAGGATTATAAAGAGCCTACCTGACAAGTAGAATCGGCGCTCACTGAATCACAGCCCTGAGCAGTAAAGAGCATCAGAAGAACAGGGCTACCACACAGAGGAGGAAGAGTCAGAAGGAAGGGAGGAAAATTGAGAAGAATGGTTCAATAATGCTTTTCAATAACAAACATCGAAGAGGCACTGGATAGAATTGAGAGGGGAGTTTTGTAAGATAAAACTGCCACACTTTGATGGACAGTTGGAGGAGGCAGCGAAGGCTTGGTTGATTAATATGAACAAATACTTTTAGCTATATGAATATGATCACAAACTTAAGGCACGGTTGGCCATTTTCCAATTGCAGGGGAAAGCCACCTTGTGGTGGGAAGGAGTTAAGATTGTATGAGGGGTAAGTGAACAAAATATAACTTGGGAAAGATTTCAAAAATATTTGAAGGAAAGATACCTAACCGAATGATTTTATGATGAAAAGGCAAGGGAATTCCATGACCTACAACTTGGGCAGCAAACAATGGATGATTTTATCACTCGATTTACCTCACTGCTCCATTATGTGTCTTACATACATGAGGAGAAGACTAAGGTACAGTGGTTTGTCAATAGCTTACCTTTGGCCATGAGCGAAAGAATTGAGTTTGATAACCCAAAAATGATGGATGAAGTGATATGAAAAGCCAGGATTTATTATCAGCAAAGTAAGAAGGGAGAAATCCTAGGAAAAAAGTGGATTGATAAGAGAAGGAACAAGATGGCAGGAAATAGTAAAGAAAATCGCAGTAGTGTTAACAAAGGATTTTCCAAGGGGTGAAACAACATAAATATACAGAAGAACCCGCTGAGATTAAAGCCACCCATTCAGTCTAGAATCAATGAACAATCTAGAAAAAATGACAATGAAGGAACAACAAGGCCTCTAGTACAATGTTGGGGCTATGGTGGACCTCATTATGTTAAAAATTGTCCTAAACAAAAGGGTACCAAATAGGTTTCCCATATTTGTAAAGCATCTACAGTTGGTGACGTGGGACGTAGTATACCAAGGATTAATGCTACTTTAGAAGATCGTCAGGCAGAGTACCAGCTAACCATGGTTGAATTTGAAGGTAAGATATTTGATTTCACTGTAACTATTTTAATTGATTCCAGAGCTACGTTAAGTTACATTAGTCCTAAGGTTGTGGAACAATTTAAGTTACAAACTGTCAAATTTAAAGACCCTTGGCTAGTACAACTGGCAATAGGGGAAAACAGACATGTGCTAGCTAACGTCAATAACTACCCTTTAAAGATAGCAGGACAGTCAGTGATGGCAGATTTAAAAGTGCTTCCCCTTGGTTTGTATGATGTGTTGATAGTTATGGATTGGTTATAAAAATGCCGGTCCATTACAAACTATAAAACAAAGACTATCTATTACAAGGATGAGCTCAAAGAAAAGCAAGAGATGCAAGGTATTAGGAGGCCAATGCAGATTCGACCAATAACCACCTCTCAGTTGGCAAAATGTATTAGGAAAGGATGTCAGGTTTATGCCATCCAAGTGGGTTATGCCAACTCAAAAGATAAAACAACCACATTGCAGAGAATTCCAGTGATACGATAATTTGTTTATGTGTTCCCAGAAGAAACACCAAGACTGCCACCCAAGAGAGAAATAGATTTCATCATCGAATTGGTGCCAAGGGCAGTTCCGATATCTTGAGCTCCTTACAGAATGAGCACACCATAATTGACAGAGTTAAAGATGCAATTACAGGAGCTGTTGGACAAAAATTACATCCGCCCCAGTGTGTCACACTAGGGAGCCCTAATGTTGTTCGTTAAAAAGAAATATGGGACCCTTTGTATGTGTATGGACTATCAAGAGTTGAATAAATTGACAATCAAGAATAGATATCCTTTACCCCATATTGATGAAATTTCTAATCAAGTAAAAGGGGCGACGACATTTTCAAAAATTGATTTACAATCGGGGTATCACCAAATTAGAATTAAAGAGGAGGACATAGCCAAAACTACTTTTAGAAAACAATATGGACACTATGAGTTTGTGGTGTTACCATTTCGTTTAACCAATGCACCCGCAACCTTTATGTACTTAATGAACAATGTATTTCATCAGTATTTAGACAAGTTTGTGTTAATTTTTATCAATGATATACTAATATATTCTCAGAATATGGAGGAACATGAGCACCTCAGATTGGTGCTACAAACTCTTCGAGAACACCAGTTATATGCCAAGTACAACAAGTGTGATTTCTTTAAGGAACAGATACAGTACTTGGGACATATAATCACTAAATATGGGATCACTATGGATCCTGAAAAGATAAGGACCATAATGGAATGGCCATTTCCAAAGGACATGGCAGACATAAGATCCTTCATGGGGTTAGTAGGTTATTACAGGCGTTTTGTCGAAGGATTTTCGAGAGTGGCTTACCCTATCACTTCTTTGTAGAAGGGAAAGATTTTCAAATGGATCGCAGAATGCCAAAAGAGTTTTGAACAACTCAAGCATCTCCTCACCACCGCACCTATTCTAAGCATAGTCGATCCAAGCATAGATTATGTGGGGTGTACATATGCGAGTAAGGGGTAGGATGAGTATTGATGCAAGAAGGAAAGGTAATCAAATATGAGTCAAGAAAATTGAAATAGCATAAGCAAAAATATTCCGTTTACGATCTGGAGTTTATGGTTGTCATTCATGCTTTAGAAATGTGGTGCCATTATCTTATGGGGATAATTCTTTTCATTATTGATGGACCATCACAGTCAGACTAATCATTTTAGTAAGCCCACCTTAAATGCTAGGCAAGCATGGTGGGTATATTTCTTAAGTTGCATTGACTTCGAGATCAAGCATTTAAAAGGGAAAGAGAACCAGGTAGCAGATGCTTTAAGTCGAAAATTACAATGTCTCTATGAGATTTCTCGCAACAAAGGAAAAAAGTACCCTCAAAGAAATGATTAAAAAGGTAGCAGAACAAGATGTAGCATATTAGCAAATAGGACAGAAAATGCAACATTCAACCATGAAAGAAAATCAATAAGGATATAGTATGGATGCTGCTGGAATGTTGTATTATAAGAAAAGGTTGTATGTGCCCAATCTAAACATCATTAAAAACTTGATTTTAGATGAATTTCATAAAAGTCATTATTCGAGACACCCAGGATATTAGAAATGATCACTACACTCCAGAAATAATATTATTGGTTGGGAATGAAAAGAGATGTGGCTGAATACCTAGCACGTTGTCTGGAATTCCAACAAATTAAAGCAAAACACCAGTACTCTACTAGGTTATTACATCCATTACCCACTTCGGAATGGAAATGGGAAACCATTTCTATGGACTTCATAAGACTTTTACCCAAATCAAAAAATAACAATGATTCTATCATGGTGGTGGTGGACAAGTTAACCAAATCAACATATTTTATACCAGTGCAATCTACATACAGAACTATGCGGATTCCCCATATCTTTATGCAAAATATTTTTAGACTGCATGGGTTACCAAAAACAATAATTTTTTACCATGATGTAAAATTTACATCGGCCTTCTGGAGAAGTCTGTTTGGAGAATTGGGAACTCAACTGAATTTCAGTATTGCTTATCATCCTCAAACTGATGGACAAATAGAATGAGTGAACCAAGTTGTTGAAGACATGCTAAGAGCATATGTGATGCAGGAACCAACCAAGTGGGAAGAATAACTACACTTGGTTGACTTTGCGTACAATAACGGCCATCATACATCTTCACAAATGAGCCCATTTGAAGTGTTTTATGGCCAAAAGTGTCGCACACCCTCAAGCTGGAGTGGACCCGAAGAAAAATTGATGTTGGTTCCAAAAATGCTTAAGGAGATGGAAGGAATGGTCAAGAAAGTACGGTCCAATCTTAAGGCAGCACAATACAAGAAAAATAATTTTGTTGATTGGAAAAGGAAGTTTAAGGAATATCAAGTAGGTGAGCATGTGTATGTGAGAATTAAAGCAAAGAGGAGCACATTACAATGGAGTGGGAGCACTAAGTTGGCACCCCGATTCTGTGGACATTTTTAGATCTTAGCGAAAATTGGGTTGGTGGCATACTAGCTCACTTTTTCAAGTCATATATCGGTCCACAATGTCTTCCATGTATCGGTATTGAAGAAATATGTTTATGATCCTAAGCATGTAATTAGCTGGCAGGATATACAGGTAAGAAATATCTCTAGTAGACCAATTTGAATGTGGCTAAAAAAAAACTGAATTAAAATGTTGTTTGTTTTAGGTCGAGCTAGAAGGAGAAATCTTGGTCGAGCCGATGAGTTTCCTCGATCGTAGAGAAGTAACATTGCGGAAACGAGCCATCACCCAGGTTAAAGTGTAGTGGCAGAACTTTGGGCCAGATGAGACCAGCTGGGAGGATGAACAACTCATGAGAGAATCTTATCCAGGGTTGTTCATGGCCAAAAAATATCATGATGATGTTTGATTTCAGGAGGGGGAGATGCAATGCCCTAAGGGAAATGTAAATATTTTGTTTTACCGCAGTAAAAGACAAACCGAGCTTTAGTGTTGTTATATATTTGAATTTAATAATATTTTAATTATTGAAAATGAGAAATGTTTTAAGCATCAAATGAACTGCTAACTTCTCAAGAGGGAGGTTAGAAAAGATAATTGTTGGAAATACAACCCTAACTACCTTCCCTAACTGGAAGGGATTCCAAAGAAAAGGAAGAGAGGCGAGGAAAAATGTGCGATGTAAGGACGAGCAGGAAGAAGGGGAAAATGGCTAAGTTTGGTGATGACCAGATAGCCATGCACTATGTGCGAGTGACTTGCTGAGGACAGTTGTCCTGCAAGTGAGCTAGGGTGGGGGGGATTCTGGTCCCGAATGATGAATCTCAAGGATGGGAGGTAGATTTGGAGTGGGAGAATAGAGGTAGTCCTGGCTTCTAGAATGTTACAAAGGCTACAACAGAATAGGTAAGTGGACCAAAACACTTAGAAAGCATTTTGAAGTGTCAATGAGGTAGATAATGTTAGAATGTTTACACTGTAATGAAATAATGTCTAGGACCTAAGAAAAATGAAGAAGTTGTTTCATACTATGTGTCTCATTTAAATAGAAAACTCATAAAAGACATCCTAAGAAAAAAACATACAGTTGGTGGACAATCACTCTTCTGCTCTGCTAAAAAGGAGAGCAGTGCTCTGTTAAAAGAAAAGTAGTGCTCTACTCAAAGAAGAGCAGTCCTCTGCTAAAAGAAGAGCAATGCTCAGCTAAAAGAAGAGCAGATAATCAAAGTTGGACCACTTCCAATATAGTTAGGATTGCATGAGAAAGCGATGCAAGAAACGAATACTGAAAACAAGAGAAACGTTTGATACACATAGTTCGATATAACGTCCCGAAACTTGTAAAAAGGAAATACATAAAACTAGGAAACATTTCAACCTCAACAATATTTTCTTGGATCAATTCATAAATAACTTAGGTAATATTCTTATTTAAAAAAAAAAGTAAAAAATTGCGGTGGAAATAGGGAATTAATTTCTAAAGACTAGGTTCTGGCCATAATTCTACGATAGAGAGTTAAGCTAGTTTTCTTGCAAAGAAAATAATGCAACCTGATGTGCATCCAAGAACTTAAGTGTGAGGACTCAGGTCTAAACCAAGTCACTCATCACAACAGAATTAAACTTAGAAGGATTACTCGTCTAAATTCTTTAAAATTCATGGTTTTCCCTCATTTCCTGGTGGACGAGTTTCCAAACACCAACTGTTTCCAAACCCCAACGATAAGAAACCCTTCAAACATCAAAGAAGGTAATTCCAACTAAAAGCACAACAGGAATTAGAAAATGAATATACTATCAGGTAATCAAGACGATTTGCTAAATGAAAACCCTCCGCAGAATAGCATAACGAGAGGGACATAAAGAAAATAACATTCAAAAGGACAACAACATATGGTATCACCCCATAAGTTTAGAAAACGTACTCTATGGAACATAACCCAGAAAGATTAATTCAAGATACACAAATTCTACCAATTTATTACACATTAAACAAGCTTAAGAGTGTAAGTGTCTTCCAGTGGTAAAATTTAAAACAGAAAATTATCTTACTGTAGATAACTATTACAATTATAGAATTGGCCAGTGTGGCTCAAAATATCAGAGGTGAAATCCCCTCAAATTTAACTAGATTCTTGTAAAAGGAACAAGATATGACTCAAGCCTTTGGGCTGAAACCAGAGGGGCAGCACCTCTTCATAAGAATACACTTAACATTTACCAAAATACGAACATTTATAAAAGACAATGGCTAGACTACACAGGAAGGTTGAATCACCTCCTTCCGCAAAGGCAATTCAAAGGACTGCAACATGTTGTAAGAGAAACTAGGGTTGAAACCCTCATACTCGGTGGAGACCTCGGAGGCATTCCCGTTCCTGGAAAGCTCTGTTCCCAACTGGTAGAAAACTCAAAACAAGAGTGGGATGTAGCGACGAGCAACCACCACGAATAGGTTAAGTAATCGAATAAGTTCTTAAAAAAAAACTTTGTCTACTGTGAGAAAAGGTTTTTACCATTATTGCAATAAACAAGAAACGAAAACAAGAAACTATCGAGCCGCAATCTTACCTGAAATACCAACCCTAGTAGTGAGGACAAGGATTGGCACTTCGAGTGCCCTTAAAAATCTCCATAGAGCTCTGGTTTTAATTGGGAACATGAACATGATTGGAAGCAGGAGACCAAGCAGAAGACATGAGCAAAGACAAATGAATGAGAGCTCGATTCGGTACCAAGGGTAGTGAAAGTTGAAGGAACCAACCCTGGCCATTGGATCTCGCAATAGGCCTCAGCACCATCGATACAAGAGGAATCCCAAGGCAGCAGCTGAGGCTAGTTAGGACAGCCCATGCCACGTATAGTGGATAGTGCAGGTAATTAATGAATCATCAAATTTATCCAGAATCAAATGCAGCTAACCAAACAGCTAAAGGACATGTAATCCACAAGTCTCAATGTGCATAAGACTTACATACAATCCAACAGTCTAGATTGATTTACTTCAACAGTGGAGTGATGTCACATATGTGCAGTGGTACAACCTCATGGGTATTATGAGTTAATGATTATGTTTGGTAGAAATTGGGGGTAAATACGTGAAACATGATTTATATTTTATGTATTTACAAAATGTTACAATTTTTTTTTTAACTAGGTACATGACATGAGGGTTCGAAATATTTGCCATCTAAATCATTATTGTGATTAATCTGGAAGAGTTATTATTTTCAATATGAATAAAAAAAATTCTGATTTCTAAAAGATATAACTTCTGAAAATATTTTTAATTATTTTTTTGTCCAATAGACTTTTTTGACTTGTTTAACTTTTACCATCTTTGACCAAGGAAAACTATTTTTTATCTCTTTTTTCCTTGCACTTATATAATCCCATTAGCACACTTTTCTAATTACTCTTCCTTTTTCCTTCCCTAAGGGTAGGTGGAGAGTCTATTTAAGGGTAGTGTTGTTGTTCCACATTAACAAAAGAGATATCTAGAAATATCAAAATTATAATTTCCATAATTATAAAATATTTTTAAGAAATAATATTAAATTTTAAGTTAGATTGATCATATAATTGGGTTTTAAGTTAAATATTTCTTATTATTCTCTAAGATAGTCTAACTAACAAATAATATGACTAATAATGACTAATAATGTCATTAATCATGTCATTTGGATTAATTTGAAAGACATTATTATTCACAATATGGATCACAGAAGTCTACAAGATAAAATGACTTTCTTTCTTGGTCATTTCTCCAGTGAATTTTGCCAAAATATAGTATAAATTTTTAAAAATAATAAGTTTAAGTTGTTTAAGTTATAAATTTACAGTTCTCTAGGCTTTCTGAGAAGGTTAACCCATTTATGCATTAAAAAATGCATTTTAAACAACAAGAAATCACATTGTTACATGAGATTATATCACTAATTTAAGAGAAAAGAACATTTTATTTATTAATTATCTTCTCATAATTAATAAGTTACAATATCTTAAAAAATGTTTTATTAATATTTATAATATAATTAATAAAATTTTATCTATAATCTATTTCTTAATTAAATTCAATAATTTATTTTTATAAAATGAGATATTGATATCTACTTTTTATTCATTTTATTATTTAAAATATTTTAATGTTACTAATACATTTCAATAATATAAAATTAATAATTAATTAGAAAGAAAATCATTAAACTTTGAATTGTAAACCTTTATACCAGAAATACCTTAATTGAATTGTCCTCCACAATCTTATATCACTTGGATTTTAATAATATAAAATTGATTCAATATATTTATTTTGAAACAGTAATGATCGAATGACTAAACATGAGCCAAGATGCCACGTACTGACAACCATGGCACCACCTACTCCTTGAGCCTAATTAATATAGGACAAGCATGTCATTTCAAGGAATCGAACATGGGTGGTTAGGGAGTTAACAACCCATCTCAACTACTTGGTATAGCCTTAATTAATCAAATATGTCCATGTCTATCAATAATATAAAGGAAATTCAATTTGTTAATATAATCAATACAATGATAATTTAAATCTATTGTGTGTAATGGATTTGGATTCAATAAGTGATATTCTTATATGCGATATTTCTAAAATGAAAATTTGATGTTAAAATAGTGTGTTTAAAACCTTGATTGTACATATAATATAAGAGTTATGGTTTTTCTAAGCGAGGGTTTATGGTTTTCGTCTTTATGTGGTTTACATTTCTCATGTACACATCCCTTGAAGAATAGCTCATAGGTTACTCCTATGACCCCTTAGAAGGGATTAACATTTGGATATCCCATTATCCTCAAGTTCATTTGTGTCCTCGTGTCAAGTGGTGCCCTTCTCATTTGGTTTATTCTTACTTATGACAACCTCCCATTTGTGGCCTAAATCTCCACCATAATTCTTTGATAAGGGTCGCCAGCCCTATAATTCATTCCAATATGTTGAACGAAAGGGTGGTACAACCCTCTTAATCATTAGATATAGCAATGTCTAATCAGAAGATTAGCAATATGGCTACAAAGTTATATAGAATTATTCCTCCTCCTCTGATATCTTCCCCGTTGGTTACCACCTTTAGATCCTTGCCCATGAGAATCCCTAATACATTCATTTTTTAGTAACCCTATGGCTCCATCACAATTAGGCTCTATCAAAAGAGTCGTTTCCTGCAAAAATTTGAGTGGTAGAGATCTAGCAAAGTGGCTATCTAACTGGCTGTCGCTAAAAACTAGTTTGGTTAATGTTATGATCAAGAATATTCATAAGTGAGTAAGAGAAAGATGATAGTGCAATATCCCTTTTGGAATATTTGGCTAAAATAATGGTGATTTCGTCACAACAAAATCAAACTAGAAAGTACATGCATAAAACACCATAAATTTACACTATTTTTTGCTAGCAATATTTTTAATCTACAATATAGCCTAGAAAATAAATAGTATTGATACTATGAAAAGTTCATGAAATTTTTGCAACATTGTAAATAACCAGAAATGTTGAACACAAGAAAAACATATTTAATCTCAGTTTGATTATATTAATGATAAACAAGAGTATATGGAAACATGAAATAGGTTGAAATAGTTGAGAATCTCGAACAACTACTGCAAAGTACGCCCAACCTAAAAATATATTTGTTGTAGCACTAGACCTAGCCTCTCAAAATGAAACTGCAACCAATAAGCACACCTGTGAATTCTGAATGAATTCACCGAGGGGAGAGAATTGTTCTAACCCACTCTCAGTGAAATCACCCAAGGGTTTCCATCCTAGGGTTACTGCTGAAGTTGGGAACTCTCGGTTCTCCAAACGTCTCGACAAGAAGAAAAATATTCAACTCAAGGATGTCCCAAATGTTCTCCTCCTCATCCTTTTAAAGACTCCTTAGATAGATCTCCAAGTCTCTAAAAGAATCTTATTTTGATTATTTAATAATAGTATAGAAACTCCTTTTTTACTCAATCTAAGTGACTTTTAATTTATTTTATTTCATTACATCACTTTGCAGCATTTTTCCTTCAATTAATTATTTTCCCCTATTTTAATTCAATAAAGTAACTAATTAAAGTCAATTTTAATGTGGGAAAATTGTCAACCACCCACCATACTCTCTATGGCCACTTGAAATCACTTCTAAACATCAAATCATCTATAGATTCCTGTTCCATTTCCAACAAGCTATTACACCAAGGGACTCCATCAAATATTACTCCCCGAATGCCACCTCAAGCATAATTAATTAAGTCAGACCCATTAATGATTCTTCCTTTTGAATGTTGTCGGAATGCAATGAAACAAAAGGAAAATTGTGTGAATGATAGTATATGTCTATAAAACCCCCTCCTAGGTCTACCCAAAGAAACCATACGAACATAGGTAAACATGAGGAGTGATGCTACTACAATCAGATTCAACCCACTATGTAGATCAAAATATTGCTCCATCTGACGTATCCAATTTACCGGATCTTGCCATCAAACTTCCTCATCTTGCTTTTTATTGATTTTAGGAGCACGATCTTGAAATGACTGTAACTTTGTACTTTCAAATCTTTAAGCTCTAAAACTATGACCTGTAGTAATCCTCTGTGTCCTCTTTCCAATGCCACTAGTCTGACCCCAATTGGATTCTCCAATGAAGAGTTATGCAAAATCTCCCACAATGACCTAATTATAGACTAATTCAGTAGAGTGAACTTGTAGGACGTGCCACGTATCCCTATTTTGACCTTTGGCTCTAAAAACTAAATACGCGAAACTACAGTCCGTCCTCTTTTTGTACCTTCTTACGAAATTTCAATCTGATGCTCAGAGAGAAATTTATGACGATTTTCCCCAGGTCACCTGTTTTGAATGTAATTCGGGATTCTACAAAAGGACCAACTTCCTCAGATCATATCTCCTCAAATATAGTGCACAAAGCTCTGAAATGCGTACCCGAGATTTAGTGCGATGTCTTCTCAAGTGGTTTTTTTTTTTACTTCTGAAACGTCACAAAAAAAAAAGTTATAGCGAAAATGCCAAGCATGACCTGTTTTGAGCAGTTGAACCCTAGAATCCAAACGCTTTGATTACCAAATGTTTATGAACCAACTCAAGAAAAGACTAGAAAAGTAGATCAACGCCTTAGAATTATCTATTCGAGATGGGCAAACTCCTTTACTATACCATAATGAACATTCTTCGTGATTCACATTGAAAGACTCCTCTCATATTATAGGAGTCTAAGGGGTTATAACTATCAGAGCTACATAACATATAATGTAAAGGACAATATAAAATGTGGGCTCCTTATTGGCACAATAGTAAACATAATGGAGCACTACATGGGTACATCAATACACTAAGTGGGTTTCTAATAAACAATAGGGGTTACACTAGTAGTTATAGGGCATAACACCATACAGTATTCTAACATTCAATTTCAAAAACTCAGGAGGACAGTAACCACTGATACAGTCTCTGTCCCTAGGACCCACTATTATTTTGCAACTCTTAGGCCATAGTCGCTCTCATGCTGTGGGAAAGGGAGCAACCAGAAACCCAAAGTCACTCTCACAAGACTACCTTTTAGCTACAGTAGAACAAAATTGTTAGTTCTGTGACAGTGACCTTGGGAATTAAGCCACTAGTTTAGCCCTGAATCATGGCCTCTACCCAAAACCTAATGTAACTTCCATAATTCATTAAAAACATGATAACAATGTTTATTTAATCAAAAATCACCCTCAGGACTAGGCTTGAGCATCCCCAATCGGGTCTAACACTTTGTCAAAAAACTGGCATGAATGCACCCTATTGGAAATAATACTGAGAGGGGAGGGTGAATCAGTATTAATCAACTCAACAAATTTTCATTTCATACTGAGATTTATATATGCTACTTCGATGAAGGTAACTCACGTGTACATTCAACTGCCTTTAAAGCAACCATCGTATATCCATTAAACTTATGATTCAGTTAATTCACCATATGTTCATATTTAATCAATACATGAGTACTTCATTAACCATATAAATATTAACCATGTGCAGTAATAATAGAATAAACCATCACACATAAGCAACACAAATGAACACAAATATTTAGTGTGGAAACCCAATGCGGGACAAAAACCATCTGCTGCTATGTTCTTTTAATTTATGAAAAACCTTATTACAATCTTGTACTAGTGTAGACTCATGCTAGTACACAAGCTCCCACCTGTAGAAGGCTACAACCTTCTCTCGTTGTCTACTACTACTAGAAAGGAGCTACAACCCCCTAGCTCTTGTACTAGTCGATCTGTTTACTAGTACGTAGGCACTGACCTATATAAGGCTCCAACTTTCACACTTTTGCTAGATGCTACTAGAAGGGAGCTCAAATCCCTTGGCTTTTGTATGTGATGAGCCATTTACTAGTACGTAGGTGCTAGCCTACAAAAGGCTCCAACGTTCACTCATTTTCTAACTACAACTGGAAGGGAGCTCCAACCCCTTGGCTCTTGTACTGGAAGATATGTTTACCAATATGTAAGCGCTGGCCTACATAAGCCTACGACCTTCTCTTTTCCTCCAGGCACCACATTTCATAAATTTTAAGACTGGATACTCCTAGAACACAACACCACAATCTAAAATTTTCATTTCGTCCAATTTTCATACTAGACCCATCAACAACACTAAAGTTCAAAATCAATCACCACTGTAATATAATAAATCACTGAAAACCTATCATCACTGAAGCAAATAACAATCAATCAATCTGAATATTCAAAACATTGTCACCAAAATATAGTCACAAGAACACAAAAGACAACCTAAAATTATACATCATCAACCATAACCGACTGCAACTTCAAATATCATATTTCATTATGTATACGTTACTTGGATGTGATTAGGCAGCATGTATATGTGCTTTTATCAATGCGAACCAACTTACAGATCTGCAAATCCTAACCTAAAAACTTAAGAGATATTCCAAGCTTTAGTCATACCCAGATCATAACATTTACTTAATAAAACATGCGTCAGTATTTAGATCTAGACTATCCATGATCAGACCACATAACGATAATTCATTTCAGGCCTTATGATCGCAATCCATCATCAATCATCAACCACATAGGTGCATCCTTAGTTCAAATCAAACAAAGCATGAAAAGCCCATAACTTGCATATTTTCTTTTGATCTCACTCTTCAAAAGATATTCATTACTTTCACACCTTGGCCTAATGATATTTTCCTCCTTGTATACTTAGATATTTTATGAATACCTCAAACCAAAACCACGTAGGACCAATACCTTTGACCAAATACCTAGGGTCATTACCTCGGACCAAATACCTTAGACCAATACCTTGGAAAAAAATACCTTATACCAAATACCTTGGACCAAAAACTTTGTTTTCCAACATGTACACGATTTTCCTCCTATGGGAGTGTGTGTATATGTATACACTCTTTTTGTTATGTTAACCCTCGTGTATATGCTACTTGGACAAAGTGAACCTGCATATACTTCTTAAACCACTCTCTTTCTTCAACCTTTAAAATCTGATCTATAAGTTAACATGTTGCACTGTGAACTATCATTTGAGTGAGTTTCCATCAAAGACAACACCCATATCATAATGCCAACAATCTCCCGCTTTGGACATGATGACAACAACAACTTCAAGACACTCTACCCCTTTGACATCAAGGGGAAAGTGCGGACCAAGCTATTCTCCCCCTTTGACATACATTGTGTTGTCCATGCTCCCCCTAAGTACATGCTAATTTCTTTGATTAAGCTCCCCCTTTGTGCATGATGAGATGCACTAAACTATCCATGCTCCCCCTCAGCACATGCAGAGTCTCAAAAAAATATTTTTCAAAAGACTAACATGGCTCTATAACTCAACTAAGTGAGTATGACCTTCCTATCACCAATGACTCATACATACATCAATCTCCTAACTAAGTGGTGTTAGAACCAATTTTGACTCATCAACCCAACCAAGCGGGGATATACCAAATGTTTATACATGGCTGAAATAGAAATTATTAGATCATCCTTCCCATCCATAGTGGGGTTAAAAATTAGGTATTTTCATGGCCTTTACATCAAATAATATACATGAAATTTATAACAAGTACCAATAATCTAAACAAGACCATGATTGTCATAAAAAATTATCATATATGAACTGCACCATCAGCATCTTCTAGTAGCATCAATATGAATAGCCTGTATATGTCATCCTCAAAAGAGTCACCTGAATAAAAAAAAACTATATGGATCAAGCAATATAATCATCTTCATGTACTAAGATCTTCGAACATAATGCGAACAATGCATTATTAGAAGCATATGCTCCCCCTGAACTTGTGCCAAATGTTCATTGTCAGATCTGATCATTGCAAATATTAGTAAGAATCATCAGGGAATTATCATCAATTAGATATACATCAAATTCTTAATATCTTATGAGCACCAACACATTTCCACATATCATCAGCAGATTGTAACCATCATCAAACAAAGAAGATAATTGACTGAACCATATCAAACCCCTTTTCTTGAGTTTGTCCCACTGGTTTTTCATCAAACCAACATATATGAAACCGTGCAGCTTCAAACTCACGTATATACGTGAATTGTTTTCATGAAACTTGTGTATGACATTTAGAACACTGAATTTTCACACTTTTAGCTCCCCCTAAGCCTGTTATGTCTATAAATTGTGCCATGCCACATCCTTCTGACTATACTTACTTCTTCTTCCATATCTTTGAGAGTGATGATGTTTTGTCCTTTTAGTATGGTTCCAAAAATTTTCTCATGCATTCGTTTCCTATATGTATAAAATTTTCATGCATAACATATTACATGTTTCATATTCTTTCTATAACAGTCAATGGCTTTGTGAACAAACATCTTGCAAGAAAAAGAATATCCCTTAAAGTAACTAGCAGTTGATGATCTTTCTATGTGATGGTCTTGAACCATTCTACTTGTGCATCTTGCTGCAAAATGTCCAAAACTATGACATATAAAGCATTTAGCATTATTCATAGGAGGAAATAACCAACTATCACTTCCCCAATTAGGAGTAAAATATTTTCTTTGAAGAATTTCTTTCCTTGGTTTTTTATGGGGTTGACCTCTCATCTCCTTGTTGAGAATTTTCTATTTTGCATTAGAGTTCCTTGCCTCATCTTGTGAGCTAGATTCAACTTCAACATAATCATGAAAACCAAGAATATTTTTGATGGTAGGAGACCTTTGACTACTAAGAATATTATCCAAAATCTTAGTAATGTCTTGAAATCGTAGCAGTTTATCCTTTTATTCTAATTTACCTTTCAGGATGTTTACCTCAACCTGATATTGCTTTTTCTTTTCCATATACTACTTCAATATTTCTTCAGCCTTTCTTCCTTCTTCCACTTGATGCCTTAATTTGAGAATCTCATTTTCGTGTTCTTCATCTGCTTGAGGTATTCCTCTGTTCTTCTTATTTTCAATATATTCTTTTAGAGAGAGGATCTTAGCTTCAATACTTTCACAGTCATTGGATCTATCTTTAAGTATATTGATTGTTGTACTCATTTCATTTACTTCATTTCTTAATCATGTCACTTCATCCTGTAGCTTTTTACATTGATCATAATTTTCCTTATATTGCTTCCTTACATTGTTTCCTTCCTCCAACTGAGCTTTTAATCTGGTAACTTGTTCTTTGAAGGAACACTCCCTTTTGTTAAATAAATCTTGTTGATCTCTGATTTTATCTGTGAGTCTTTTAACCTTTTCCTCTATGTTTCTTTCATGATCACTTCCAATATGTTCAATATTTCATGAACAAAGAAAAGTATCAGTCGAAGACCAAAAGTTTGCACCTGATACTTCTTTTTCTTATCCATGTTCAATCTGAGGTGATTTTGAATCTGAATAATTACTTCCACCTAACATCCAATTTTCTCTCCTACTGTCATTGTTCCTTTGAGATGTCTTCTTCTTTTGAGGTGCTTTATTCTTTAGTTTCTTTCCCATTGCTTTTATGGATCTCCTTCTAGCGATCAAGCATCTGCCAAAGGACTGAATCTGATACCAATTGTTGGAAATCGTACTGGGGGGGGGGGGCAGTGAATCAGTATTAGAAGACTTAATAAATTTTCATTTCATACTCATATTTCTATATGCTACTTCGATGAAGGTAACTCCTGTGTACACGCAATTGTCTTTAAAGAAACCAATGTATATCTAACAAACTTATGAGTTAGTTAATTCACCATATGTTGATCTTTAATTAGTGCATCAGTACTTCATTAACCATATAAACAATAACCATGTGCAGTAATAACAAAATAAACCATCACACATAAGAAACACACACGAACACCAAGATTTAAGGTTAAAACCCCCTGGCTTTTGTACTAGCTAATCCATTTACTAATACGTAGGCACCAACCTACAGAAGGCTCCAAGCTTCACTTATATTCTAGCTACTACTGAAATGGAGCTCCAACCCGCTTCTCTTGTATTGGCCGATATGTTTACTACTATGTAAGTGTTGGCCTACATAAGGCTACAACCTTCTCTCTTCTTCGAGGGACCACGCTTCATAAAGTTTTAGACTGGATACTCGTGGAACAGAACACCACAATCTGAAGGCCTCATTTCATCCAATTTTCATACTAGACCCATCAACATCACTGAAGCTCAAAATCAATCACCACTGTAATACAACAAATCAGATGAAAACCCATCATCACTGAAGAAAATCACAATCAATCAGACTGAAGATTCAGAACACTGTCACCAAAACACAGTCACAAGAACATAGAGCAGAACCCAAAATTCTACATCAACTACCATAACCAACTGCAACTTCAAATATCATATTTCATAATTTACATGCTACTTGGATGTGGCGAGCCAACATGTATACACACTTTTATCAAAGCGAACCAGTGTACAGATCTACCAATACTAACTTAAAAACTTCATAGCTATTCGAGACTTTAGTCATACCTAGATCATAACATTTACAAAAAAAAACATGTGTCAGTATTCAGATCTAGACTATCCATGATTAGACCACATAATGACAATTAATTTTAGGGCTTATTATCGCAATCCATCATCCATCATCAACCACATAGGTGCATCCTCAGTTCAGATAAAGCAAAGCATCAGAGGCCCATAACCTTCATATTTCTTTTGATCTCCCTCTTCATATGATATTCTTAACTTGCGCACCTTGGCCTAATGATCTTTTCCTCCTTATATAGTTAGAGCCTTTGTCAATACCTCGGACTGAAACCACTTAGTACCAATACCTTGGACGAAAACCTTGATTTTCCAATATGTGTGCACTTTTCCTCGTGTGGGAGTGTGTGTATACATATACCCTCCTTTTGTTCTATTAACCAGTGTGTATACATTGCTTGGAAAAGGTGAACCAACGCTTACTTCTTAAACCACTCTCTTTCTTTAATCTCTTGCATCTGATCTCTAAGTTAACCTGTTGCACTGTGAATTGTCAACTAAGTGAGTTGCCATCAAGGACAATACCTATATCATAGTGCCAAAAATTTGTAGGTCTAGGATACAAGACAAAGCATAAAGGACTGAAACAACTTATGAAACATAACCAATAGGATGACCTCCTTCTCCATTGAGCTACTACACCATCAATTCGGTCTTGCATCTATCCATTTAACAGTTACATGTAAATATATGAAATGACCATGACATAAACCAATCATTCAACAATGCATGTAACCAACATAAAACCATATAAATATTACATATATGATAGTTGTTAAATCCACATATAAAGAAATGTAAAAGTAAGAGAACTTGGCTTTTATTAATCATAAGCAAATTCAACTAGGTTTGGGACCTCCATATACCACCCAACCATAGAGATGGTCGAACCAAGTATATCTTCCATCAAGTCACACCCTTTCCATATTACAAGCATGAATGTTGGATCTCATATAATAACCAATCGAAGAACAAACTAAGGAATCGAAAGGTTAAACCACCTCCAGCCGCACCAAACCTGGTTCACAACAAAACCAATGCTCCAATTACAACTGAACAGAATTTGGAATGCCATCTAGAATCCATCACCATCCTTGAGTAATTTTACATCTCCTTGTCGCTCACGCTTTACCAAAATCTGAACCATATCACTAGGACCTAAAATAAGAACACTCTCTCAGGCTTTACCATAATCTAAATCTAGATCACTAGGCCCTAAACAATGAGTTCTCCCTCAGGCTTTACTATGTATCCCACCAAAACCGGTCAAGGGATTCGTAGGCCTTTTAGAACAAAACATGAGACCACCTCGACCCAGGATTCTAAAATCCATATATCAAACCAAAGATAAAAAACCGAAATAAACATCCCAACATACCATGGCATCCTGAAAAATGCTAGGCTAGGCTGAAATCCACTGTCACAACCAGGCCAAAACATGCCACTGATAGCAAGGGAACCATACACTAACATGCAAATCCATGCATGTTCAAACTAAATAGGAAATCACACATGCAAACAGTAACCTGAAAGTGTTTATGCGAAAGTTGCTTCATCCTACTTTCCTTTCCTTGGTCCCTTCTTGCTTTTCCTTTATTTTCCTTGCTTTCCCTTTCCTTTTCTCCAAACTAAAGTGATTCAAGGAAACTCTAAGAGACCAAGAATGAGAGACAGAGAGAGAATAATGAAAGAGGTCCAAACTTGAACTGACAAAACGTTAACACTAAGAAACCTACCAGCTCATCCTCATAAGCCTTTTTATCATTCAGGCCTCTAGTTTGTCCATTTTCCTCCTCATTTGCAACCTCTAAACTTTTAACATCCTTTTCTCCTAATTTCCGTTATGCTCATAAATAAATCTACCATCAATTCATTTTTTCCTTTTAATGCCTTTGCCTTAGCCTTTGCTAATTTTCCTTAGCCAAACACACATCCATTGATGCCCACTAGGATATATTTCCCAACATTCATCTTAGAATACATGTCCCTTCCTCATGGTCTTATTTTTCCTTTATTTACATCATTAAAAGAATTCTCGCTGGGGCTGTTACAAAATGCTCCCCCTTGGGGAACACCATCCTCGGTGTTAAACCACACCAAGACCTCAACAAAACCATTGAAAAGGAAACATACTACCATTGGAGCTTTATATGTTATCTCATTGCAATATTTAGAATTAATTACCTCCTCAAAAGTAAACATCATTACAACATGACTAGGTAACAACCATACCGCATATTTTTGCTTTATAACACAACTCATTACAGTATTTATAATAATGACATATAGACATATGCACATTTTCTAAATGAGAAAATAAAGGGATATGATGCATGTATCAATGAATAAGGGAATGCAGAGGATCGCACCTCCACCCTTAAAGTAATACCATGGTTCACCTCCTTCCCAAGAAGTCTAGAATCCACTTTCATATTCAAGCTGCATCAAATGTCCAACGCTACAATCCTGCACTACTTGTCCTCTCAGTGAACATTTACTGGCTCATTGTTCTAGGGTGCACTCCCAATGTGCATCTGATTCCATATAGAAATTCTAATGACACCATGACCTTCCCTTATCTCCTACACAGTCCCTCAAGAAATCGGGTCACCCCCTTTTGTGTAGTCACTCAACTTCGACTTTCCCTAGAATCCCCTATCCTGAGCGATACTTTATTTTGCAAGGATTCCTCGCATCAGAAGATACAAAACCAAGGAATATAATTTCCTCAAAACCATCATACGAGTCATAGAATTCTCCTAGAAATCGATGAATTCTACTGGGTACTAGTGTCCCACAATGGCCCTACTCCTAAAGGGTTTGACCAACATACTGTTAGATGTTCCAATCCTTTTGTTGTTGCTACCAATTCTTGCAGTTGGTTTTGGCCCCTCAACTAGGCATGTTCATTCAATCTTGTACCTTATTGGTAGTTTTTGAATAGGGTACACTTGCAATCTTGTTCACTTGTTGTAACAACAAGTCAAACTAGCATATTTGACCAAATAAACATTTACTAATATATCACATTAAGTTAGATCAAAACAAAACCATGATAGATCAACATCATAAATCACATGTAACCATGATAAACCAGAATCATAGATCACATATAATCATCATATACCATAATCATAAATGAGATGCATAATAAGACTGAAATAAAATGTTGATACTTATCCTTTCATCAACGTTTAGCTTCTACCTTTTTCTTTATTCAATATTCACTTTGGATCGGTTGACACACCAGACCAAAACCCAGTGCCTTCTCCTCATACATGTGCACATATAGGGAGTGTGCAACACACACATATAACTACACACATCATATTACCCCATGCAATACATGCCTCTACACCGGTGCCATAGGTACCACATGTACATAGTACCACCTATACAATTCAACCACCTTCACAACATGTGCACATCATCACATGTGCACAACAACACCTTCACAACATGTACACAATGCCATATCTACACTACACCACTGCACAACATGTACACAATACCACATGTACAGAACATCATGTGCACGACATGTGCACGACACCACATGTACATAGATTCACATGCATGACATGTACACAACACCACATGCACATAGCACCATATGTAAAACATGTAAAAGACACCACATGCTCACAACGCCACTTGTACAATCATGCACACAACACCATATGTACATAGCACCATATGTACAACACGCATAAAACACCATATGTACATAGAACCATATGTACATATCACTACATATCCACCATGTACATATAATCATATGTACACAACCCTGCATATGTACATCACCATATGCATATAACCTCTCATATGCATCTTGTACATAACACCATATATACCTAGAACTACATATGAAATATTCGCACAACACTATTTGTGCCATCTTGTACAAAACATTGAATAAACAACATGTACACATGTTATGTATACACAACACCTTATGCGAACAACATCCTATATGCAACATGTAAAACATATGCACAACAATAGTACCTCACATCCAAAAACACACTATCTTTACCAAGAAACCTTGCTTCCAATATCTTATCCATGCTTATCTGAGCATGTCACGTATCACACTACTTTCATTTCACTTATGTATCCTTCTACATTACTTGTCATAAAATAGACATAATTAATCACATAATATCGATGCATAAACATATGATATTGACATTGTATATTTGTCATGACTACTCCTCTCAATTGATTCCTCATAAGACCACAAACTTCTTCATGGCATCCGCCTGTATAAGCAATCATTCCTCTACAAGAATGATCCGTGAAAACCTTGTAAAATATTTATGTAGATATATGCATGCCTACATATATAATCATTATCATAAAACAATCATGATGATGTCAAACAATGACATACATACATACATGCATACATATATAAACATCAACATAATCATAAAATAATTACTAGATAATATAAGGTCGAGGTTAAGATAACTTCCTTTATTCATGCACAACTTGTACAACATTGAGCACAATAATTCCCAACATAGCCAAGGCATATGATACCTTAGATCCATTTAATTTACCTTTTATAGTTACCTTTCAAATGTTTGTACTACCACCATCCATTTACCATTATGGACCAACCAGTCCAATCAACTCTCATAGTCTTACCTTCCACTGTGCTTACTCATGCACAAAGATTCATCTTAGTCTTACCTTACATGCTAGGTACCACATGACTCTCCCCGAGCTCCACTAACTTTCCTCTTTCCCAACCAATTCCCAAGACTCAAAACATAAAACACAACCCAACGAATAAACAAGAAGAAGATCATGAAAATGGATAATAATAATATGACACAGCAACAAAGTGGCATAGCAATGCACTGGAGACATGAAAAATCGTAAATCAAGTGCAAAAATCACAAAATACCAAAAGCAAAAGATGAACAACAAACACCATCACTCAATCCATATGGTTCCCAGTGCTTCCAAAGGAAATCTCAACCTGAGCCTTCTTCAAGGTTCATGGGAATCTCTCTTTCAATGCAACGCCCTACTTAGATGGCCATAAACACATCATGTGAGTGCATAAATAAACATAGAAATACATCAGTTACCTTATATTGTCGTGCCAAGCTTGCTACCTTGCAACTGAACACATCCATGCCATCTGTCAAGGAAATCCAATAATCTTGATAGATCCAGATGTAACTAAAGGCTAGTTAATATACTTGTCAAGGACATGTTCTTGAATCTAGCACAGATCCACATAATGTCAACAAAATGAAGGTTGAGAAGAATCCCTCTATGTAAAGCACTCATTCATTTTGAAGTAGGTTTTCCAAACATAACCGAACAAGTTCTTGTCCAATTACTTCCTTTTACCCTTTTAACTTGTTGCAATCGAGGATTATTATGTATTGTTACATCACCAACTGTTAGTTATATTAATACATCAACTATAACCTTGTCATGCTAATACCAAGGATGTTTCCTGTAACTTCTCACACTTGTCAGCACATGTTCCACATATCAAAACAATCATATTCGGTCAATTCAAAATCAACCTTTATCCGGACTAAGAGCCATGTCATAACCCATAGTCAACTCGTAGTCATCAGTAATAATGATACAACTATCACTTACTACACTTCATGTACATATCAACTCTTTCAACACCTATTATTAGTACAATCATATTAAAACAATATCATTAGAGCACATTCTCATATTATGTAAATCATCAAACATTCAACCCACGAGCAACATATCATGTTAAATAAATTAACTAGATGACATAATCAAACAGTTAAGCACCAAATATATGACATAAGCAAACTCATACCTTACAATATCTTAGGGGAGGTTATCTTTTTTGCACAATCAATCTTGTTAGCATGATATAACTTCACAAGATATCAAATCAAACATAAATAAGATCATAATATCTGGAATAGTCACTAGCTAACATGTTTACATTATAACTCATACATAATTATGATTCACACATATGCCAAGTCAATCTAGATTAGTACAACACCATATCAAAAATATGTTAAATCATACTTGAATGTCTTAACGATAACAATATGCCTGTGCCAATCCAATCTAGCATGATACATATAACATGAATGTATAAACTCTATAGCCCTAATCATCAAGCTAATTGTCAGTCTCATGAACAACATATAACCTAATCGTCAAGCTAACTGTCATATAAAAATAAAAATTTAACTTATAACATACTCATCAACGCATATAACATAATCATTAGGTTATCTAATATAAAAACCAATAGAAATGCATACAACTAGATGTTACTACCATTCTTGACTATCTGACACATGTACATATAACTACACTAATCAACTAACATCTATCATGAACATAACCATAACATCAAAACATGTGTGCATAACCCTAATTTATATAAACCTAATTCATATAACAATCACTGGCTTGCATACATGCATGCTAAACATACAATACATGTATGATGAACTTCTCTTTCCTCGAGGTGCAATGCTCGAACTTCACCTTGATGATTCGCATCTCGTTCTTTACCTCATTCAACACATTAGCATCATAACTTACCAATAGCACCCTGATGACATAAATTATGTACCATGACTTCACAAGGCATGTTTAACCTATTATTCATGCCTAACTATAACCAACACCATACATGCATGACCACAACCATTACTCCATTGCACACATTTCCTCATCCAACTATCAACATGCATAAGAATCAACTACACATATGCATAACATCATGTAGTCAAGCATAAGAAACAAATTCTTGTAATCAACCTATAATATTGATGCATGTAATCAAATAACCAAGAATGAAACCCAGCATACAAAACTGTAATCAAGTTTCATATACTCATGTAACTGGTCATATACTCCTGACGATGCATTCCATAAAATCAACATCAAGTTCCTCATGACAACCTTACTACAACGATGATTAATAATTATGCAAAGGAACAAGCACATGGAATACAATTGCGAGAGAAACACATGCACCTAACATGTATGCATGACCAACACATTCACCCAAGGGGAGTGCAACCATGCTCTAATACCACTCTATAGCATCCCCCCCCATGTCTACGTAAAGTAACCATGCCAATCAGGTTAAACATGAGGATATATTCTACTACAATCAGATTCGACTTCTTATGTCACCTTAAGGAAGTGGAATCAATGGAAGATCATATGCAGTCATCCAACATCATCCACATAACACTCATAAGACAATTTACTGTAGGTTTTAAAACCATACAGAAATTACTTGCATACAAATTCTAAGAATAGAAAATAAACAATGCGAGAGCATAACACATAAAACACATATACACATAGATTTTCCCCTAGATCCCAAAACTGGGACTACTAGCTTGATTTTTAATTATTTTCCTTTCAATGTTACAATACATATTTATACATACCGAAGCATCCAATACCATGGACTGAAAACCATCGCGTCAAAAACCATGTGCAAAAAACATGCGCAAAACCATAGGTAGGTCTGCCAAACCTAATATAGGTCCTGTTGTGGCCAAAACCACCACCTTATTAAAAATTTCCCTAGTAGCAATTTTGAATGGGTCCTCTACAGATTGATCTTGCACTCCCGCAAATGATCTGTTTTATCCCAAGGATTTTGTTCTCTCCGCCAAGCCAAATATTCAATTTCTAAATCGTTAAGGACCTCTTAATAAATCTCTGCTGCATAGTTCATTCATAACCCATCCTAGCCCTTTATTCAATCCCTTCATCAGGGATTTCAATCCTCATAAATATTCGTGGTACATTTATACCCACACATATAATCACCCCTACCTTTACTATGGTCATTCGTGCACTTAACATGCAATACCTTCTATCGCATATTTATTCTCCTTTTAACTCTTCACAGGGGAAATGCTTCACAAAACACATTTAACATACCTGTTTATCACTTATCACACGTCACCTTGATCAACAGAAAAGGATTGTTTATCATGAATAATTGTGATGCGATTAAGTCCTCAATCACATCACATATCGCAATCGGCAAGAACCAAGGGTTATTCATAACACAACCACAATGCTCCGAATCCGTTGGGGTCATTAACCATAGCATATATAATTTCGGGTCCAGAGCTCCCAATGCATATTGCATATCGGCGGAGCCCAAGACCATATACGAACCAAAATGTGACATGGCAGACCCGCCATGTTATTAAATACAACCTATGTATATATATATATATATATCGGGTTCGACCAAATTGCATATCGCAATCGGTAGGGTCCTAGGCTTCCGTACATTACGATATGCAATTTGGCGGACCCGTCTATATTATTAAATAGAATATATATGTTATTGGGTATACCTCCCCATTGCTAAATCGCTATCAGTGAGGTCTAGCGCTTATGAATATGGTCCAATTCGATGAAGCAGACCTGCTAATAACTATGCGTCTAGGCTTATAAATTCTAAAATCCGGCCTTGTGATCAAATGTGGTCTTTTCCATGTATTACTATGTTTTCTATAAGATGTCATGATCTATGTTATCAAAGGAAACCTGGTAGGGGTGATATGACACATGATTTCCCATTGAGATGTGTGATTGTGACTCGGTTGCAACACGACGTTGGCTAACCTAGGTGCCGATTCTTTCACACTCGCCCCTTTTGATTTCATTGTGCCCTATCATTTAAAGTTTCAATGATGATGATAGCTATTCTTGGGTGTTTTTATCATATTCTCATAATCACAACTGATATGAATTATCTCTACAAGTGAATTCAAGTGGATCTGATAGCAGATAAAGGCGATGTATATCAAGATGACACCTCTGCACCCCCGATGTCAATACTGCAAAAGCATAGTCTACAGAAAGGGGGATGAACCACCACAATGCATAATGAAGGCATGCTCTATGTCAAAAGGGAAGCACAATGTTGATCCACCAAGATGTCACTCCCTCCAGATAAACCTGAAGGCATGCTAGATGTGGGATGATGAGCACAACATCTTCAATTTCCTTCAACAAATGACATGAAATAATAGTCATCCCACACAAGTGCAACGAAATGATACGCAGTCATTCTCTGTCCCTCCCGTGGGAAGTAAAATAATCTAGCGAAGATGACTTTGATGTGTTAACAACCTCACTGACCATTATCCTTTATATGTTCAGATCTGTGTAATGAAAATAAAGAAGGTGAAAAGTTACGGACAGAGTCATTTTGAGTTGTATAAGTATTACCTCTGGATAGGAGAGAAGGGATTTTTTTTGGAGAGAAAAACTTTGATCTATTATGAATAAAGAAAGACTTCTTGGTTCAATGAGGAGCCTGTGTTTCAAATTGACTTCCATCCCCTCTTATGTGTTTTGATCGGGATGTTGTTGCTAGAATAAGTGAAAATGTATATTTCCTTTATTTGTGCATATTTCTAACTTAAAGTTCATGGTTAAACCTAGTTATTTGAATATGATTCAAAATCATGGTAATATCAGGAAAGGTTGTTGATTTGAAACTATGTTAGACATCAGTTGTAAGCTTTTCTTCCATAAAATGGAATGTGTATTCTTATATGAATAATTGGATTGCAATTAGGAATCAATGTAGCCTTGTCTTGTGTGAACCAGTAATCGATTCACTTAGACTTTGAAATCATATATGATGTTTAACCTCTCTTTATCATGCTTCTACAGGATAGATTAGGATAGTTAGGACTAGATTTAGAAGTAGTGTAGATATGATTTAATACTTAGTGGTTAGTCGTTTTATTTTGTTGGTTTAATTGAAGTGTTATTCCTAGAATCAATCTCTAAAAACCTATTACAGTTCACGGGGTCCTTAAAACCCATTTGAACTAGCCATCCCAAAATAAAGCAGGCCTAATTGGAGTCTATGATCAGGTTAGTTCCCCATTGTTGATATAGCAAAAATTCTCCATGTCAACAGATCCAAAAAAACTTTCCAAGGGGCACTTCCGTGGACCCTGTAAAGGAGGGGTAACCACCCCCCATGACCCCCTCACTATGTAGTGGGCACGAAGAAGGGGGGCTCCGCCACCCGCACCCCCCCCCCACCCCCTCTAACCCCCTGGTTAACTAGGGAGGCTTGTCATGGAAATAATATAACACAACCCAACATTCTCACACTTGTTGTTTTCTTTCCATAGGGGGCCACAGGAGAGCATAATCATTTATCCAGCCCTAAAACACCCTTTGTTTCTCTACACCAAGGCAACTTCTCAAAGATCACAAGTTTTGTCAATGCATCTACAATATTCTTCAAAGTGTCCACCTTTACCAGCAAGACCTTTTTTTCTTCTATCATATCCCTCAGAAAGTGATACTGAACATCAATGTGCTTTGTCTTTGAATGGTAAGCATGGTTATTTGCCTATAATATTTCACTTTGGCTATCACAGTCTATCCTTATAGCTCCCTGTACTAACCCTATACTTGAACACAACCTCTGCAACAAACTGCTCCCTTTCTTGCATGAGTGGCTGCCATGTATTCTGCCTCTATAGTTTATAGTGCAATTACAAACTGTTTCTTACTCATCCAACTGACTGCACCTCCAAAGAGGTTAAACACATACCCACTTGTAGATCTTCTCTGATCCAGATCTCCAGCCCATTCTGCATCAACAAAGCCATGAATATCAAACACTTTTTCCAATCGTGGTCTTTCTTGGTAGCAGTAACCATAATCACTAGTGCCACGCAAATACCTAAAAAACCACTTCACTACTATCAAGTGCCTCTTCCTTGGTTTTGATTTAAACTTGCTCAATACTCCCACTCCATATGCAATTTTTGTTCTAGTATGGACCATTGCATACATTAGGCTACCAACTACACTTTCCTATGGAACATTGGACATGTAGTCTTCCCTTCTTGTGTCTTTGGACACTATTCAATAGATAACTTCAGACCTATAGGAATATGAACATTCACTATTTTACTATCCTGCATATTAAACCATTGTAGTATTGTCTTGACATACTTCCTCTAGTTTAACCAGAGCTTCCTCTTTTCTCAATATCTTTTAATTTCCCTACCCAAAATATAGTTTGCAGCAACAATATCTTTCATGTCGAATTTGGAGGACAATTGGGTCTTCAAATCCTATATAATTTCTTTTTTATTTCCAATCAAAAATATAAGACCAGATAAATAACACAATTACCAATTAATTTAAAATACACACAGTGATCTTCTTTGCATCTAGTGAAGCCAAGTCTATGTATAAATGTATCAAATTTCTGATACCACATCCTTGGTGATTGTTTTAACCCATAAAAAGAATTACTTAACTTGCATACCATTTCTTTATTACCCTTCACTGCAAAGCCTTTAGGTTGCTTCATGTAGATCTCCACTTCCAGATCCCCATGAAGAAACGTTGTCTTCACATCCATCTTTTCTACCTCAAAATAAAAAGAAACAACAACAGATAAAAGTAATCTAATAGAAGCTACCTTGGCAACAGGAGAAAAAATATCACCAAAATCAATTCCCGACAACTAGGAATAACCTTTTGCTATGAACTGAGCTTTGTATTTCACCACCTTTCCTTCTGAAATTGTATTCTTCTTGAACACCCATTTTCTGCGAATGGGTTTCCTTCCTGTCAGCAACTGCACCAGACCCCAAGCCTCATTTTTGTGCAAATATGCCATTTCATCAACAATGGCCTCTTTCTAGAGTTTTCCATCCTCTGAATCTACTGCTTCCTACACAGCTTTGGATCAGCTTAGTAACAGATAAAGCAAAATTTGAACAAAAAAAAGATGGACTATACCTTTCTAGCTGCCTTCTTTCTCGAACTAATATTCTCACACCCAAAGTTTGTGGCTCTTCATCTTCTCATTCCTCCTCTGTTGTAGAGTCTGATTCTTCCTCCTTAATCTCAAACTCTATCTTATTATGTTTCTTTGGTTGCAATTCACGTTAATAGCATGTTTCACCTCTATGAACACCACATCTCGACTGTACACAACCTTCCTCGTTACTGAGTTCCAAAGCTTATAACCCTTTAAACCATCCTTATACCCAATAAAGATGCACTTTTCTGATTTACTATCCAACTTGGTTCTTTTCTCCTTTGGATCATGTACATATGCATCACATCCAAATATCACTACATGTGAAAGACAGGGTTTCTTACCAGTCCATACCTCTTGTGGAGTCTTATCCTCCAACACTGATGAAGGTGATCTGTTGACTAGGTAAAATGTTGTCTCAAGCACCTTTGCCCAGAATTCCTATCCTAACCCAACACCACTGAACATGCTTCTTACGCTTTCCATCAACATCTTGTTCATTCTTTTTGCAACTCCATTTTGGTTGGGTGTATATGGAGAACTCTTCTATTGTGCTATACCACATCTCCTACAAAATTCTTCTAATTCCTTGCTACAAAAATCTCCATCACTATCTGACCTCAAAACCTTTAACTTCTTCTTTGTCTGGTTCTCCACTAGAGCCTTAAATTCTTTAAACTTGTCAAAGATTTCATATTTTTTCTTAAGGAAATATAGCCATGTATTCCTTGAGAAGTCATCTATAAATGATACATAATACATAGACTTACCCAGTGATGGAACCTTCATAGGTCCAAACACATCACTGCACACAAACTCTAATACATGTTTCACCCTCTTACCACCATAGGGGAAACTCACCCAATTTTGCTTCCAATATACAAAATTTTCACAAAACTCAAAATCTAGAGGGATAACAGTCATATATTCTACCATACTTTTACCACGAACTATGCGAAGGCCCTTCTCTCTAATATGTCTAAGCCTTTGATGCCACATCATGGACTTTTTTCTAGAGACCACTAGATTTTATGCTCCACTTTCAGGAACCACATAATGGTTGCACCCATAAACAAAAATGTTGCCTTGTAGCTTGTACATAGTTCCAATCTGAACTCCCCACATCAATACTAGTGCTACCCAAACTGTCTTGCAGGTCTCCTTCTCAAACACTGTATTTACACCTAGATCATCCATCCTTCTTACAGAAATCATTTTTTTGGCCAATGCAGGAATATGTAGAAGTGTTCTAACCCTTCCACCTTGCAACTTCAACTTTACTTTTCTGTGACCAACAATTCTAGCCTTCCTATCATGCCCTAAGAAGAAATCACCACCATCATATTTCTCATACTTGCAGGACCACTCTCTATGGAAAGTGAAGTGAAATGATGGACCTGAGTCAATCAACCATGCCTCATGATCTACATCTGTACTTGAAGAAGCCAAGTACACATCCCCACCTTCATCTGAGGTGGTTTTCGCCTCTGCAGAACGAGCATCATTAGATCCATTTCCTTTATCAAGAGCTCTAGATTTACTGTCCCCTTTGTAGTGCCCTTCCTTTCTGTATTTCCAGTAAACCACCTTTATAGGTTTTCATGGAAATTTAGATCTCCCTCTAGATTTAGATCTCCCAATCGATGACTTATTTCTATTTCTGTTTTCGGACCGTCCCCGTATAGAAAAGGTATCACCATTCTAGCTCTACATATTTTTCTGTCTCATCTCCTCCACCAACAAGGATGAGGCTATATCACCAAAACTACAAGGTAGTTGCATGCTACCTATTGTAATAACCAAATTATCTGACAAATCTAGTAGAGAACACAACAAACTGATGCACTTATATTAATCTAAAATTTTAGTATCAATAGATAATAACTGACTTACTGCAATATTAAATGTATTCAGTTCTATATCACCGAGTCTCCATCTTTCATCCTCAGGTTATACAATTTTTTCCATAGGAATAGTTTATTCACCAGAGACTTAGATTGGTACAAAGTCTCCAACTTGTCCCACAAAGCCTTAGCCATAGCTTCCCCTAATACATTTAGCAATACTGAATCCGAGACACACAATCGTATTGTTCTCTCTACCTTCCGATCCAATTTCTTCCATTCTTCATCAGAAACTCCAGTTGGTTGAGTACCCAAATGTACTGCAACCTACTGATCTTTATCCACCAATAGATCCTCCATATTGAGTTTCCACAACTCAAAACTCTGAACATTGAATTTCTCGATCTCTATATTTCCACTGCTCGTCATATTCTTTCACGACCAGAATCGATCCCTCAGATCTCCCATTGAATAGGGTCTACCATAGGCCTAAGAGAAATCCCTCATCAGTAAAGGCATCCCCTTAAAGCCAAAACAACTATGATACCAAATGTAGGTTTTAACCCCGTACATAAATTACCTGCATACAAATTCGAAGAACAGAAAATAAACAATGCGAGAGCATAACACATAAAACACATATACACAGATATTTTCCCTTGGATCCCAAAACCGAGACTACCATCTTGATTTTTCATTGTCTTCCTTTCAATGTTACTTTACATATTTATACATGCTAAAGCATTCAATACCATCAACCGAAAACCATCGCATCCAAAACCATGTGCAAAAACCATGCAAAAAACCATAGGTAGGTCCACCCAACCTAATATAAGGTCCAAAAAAAAATTCTCGGGGTACTTCCCTGAACCCCATACAGGGGGCTAACCACCCCCCTCAAACACCCCATATGGCGGGGGCTGCCACCCCCTTGTGACCCCCTGTTGTGCAATCGACATAATGAACGGGGTGTTTCACCTCTCCCCATCTAACCCCCCCGCTAACTAGGGAAGCTAGTCATGGAAAGAATACGACACAACCCAAAAATTAGCCACTCATATTGCCTATCCCTTGGTCCCATACTATTTTGAAACTCTTAGGCCATAGTCGCTCTCATGCTATGAGCAAGGGAATGACAAAAACCCCAAAGTCGCTCTCACAAGCTTACATTATAATGATTGTGGACCCAAATTATTAGTTTTGTGCTAGAAACCCTGGGAATTAAGCCAAATTCCGAGCCCAAAATCCAGGCCCCTACTCACAACTTGTTGTAATTCCAAAATTCATTAAAAACATGATAAGAATGATGATCAATAAAAAGTAACCCTCAGGACAAGGCCTGAGCATCCCCAATTAGGACTGACATTCTGTCAAACACTTGGTATCAATTCAACCTACAGGTCTAGGATACAAGACGAAGCATAAATGCATGAAAAAATTAATGAAACATAACGAGAAGGATCACCTCCTTCTCCATTGAAATAGTACATCATTAATTGGGTATCGCATCCATGCATTTAATAGTTAGAAGTAAATGTATGAAATAACCATGACATAAACCAGTCATTCAACCATGCTAATCACCAGCATAAAACCATATAAATATTAGATATATGACAACCATTAAATCCATATAAACCAATGAAAAAGTATGAGAACTTAGATTTTATTAATCGTAGACAAATCCAACTAGGTTCAATACTTGCACGTACCACCCGATCGTAGACATGGATGAACCAAATCTCTCTTTCAGCTAGTAACCCCCTTACCATATTCCAAGCATGAATGTGGGATCTCATAGCATAACTAATCCAAGAAAAACCAAAGGAATCCATAGGTTAAGCCACCTCCACCCTCACCAAACCTAGATCACACCAAAATCAGTGCTCTGATCACAATTGAACAGAGCTTGGAATTCCATACAAAATCCATCATTATGCTTGAATAATTTTCCATCTCCTTGTCTCTTGGGCTTTAATGCATTCCAAACTAGATCACTAGCCCTAAACCATGACTAGTATCTCATGCTTTACTGCAATCCAAACTTGGATCACTAGGCCCTAAACTGAGACTTTATCATCGATATTTACCATGTATCCCATAGAAACTAGTCAATGGATTCCTATGCCTTTGGGAATGGATATTGAGACCACCTCTTCCCTAGATTCTAAAATCCATCCAGCAAACCAAAGCTCAAAAACCAAAATAAACATCCCAAGGTACCACGACATCAGAAAAAAGGCTAGGCTAGGAAAAAATCCACTTTCATAACCTGACAGAACCATGCCACTGACAACAAGAGAAGCATACACTAACATGTAGAGCCATGCATGTCCAAACTAGCTAGGAAATCACACATGAAAAAGGTTACTTGCAAGTGTTCCTATTGAAGCAGCTTGATCCATCTTTGATTTCCTTGATCCTTGCTTGCTTTTCCATTCCTTTCCTTTCTGTCCCTTTCATTTTCTCTAGACTAGAGTGCTCAAAGAAAATATAAGTTACCAAGAGTGACAGATAGTGAGAATAATGAAAGAGCTCCAAACTTGAAATGACAAAAGCTTAACACTGAGAAATCCTAACATTAAGAAACCTGCCAACTGATCGTCATAAGAATTTTTATTAATGAGGCCTTTAATTTCTTTGTTTTCCTTGTCACATGAAACCTATGACCTTTTACCTTCCTTTTATCCTAATTTCTTTTATTTTCATAGATAAATCTGACAAAAATGACTTTTTTCCTTCGAATGCATTTTCCTTAGCCTTTGCCAATTTTTCTTAGCCCAAAAACGCATCCAGTGGTGCCCACTAGGATATATTTGCCCAATATTTAGCTTGGAATACATGTCCCTTGCCCATGGCCTTATTTTTCCTTTATCTACATTATTACATAGAATTTTCTCTAGGGTAGTTACAATGTCAAGTGATTGTCACGAGATCCCATAAAATCCCCTCAAAACTCATATAAGACCCCTGATGACATAATATTTCTCTTGCGACTTTCCCATCACATACCTAGAAACCCATCTTGGCTAGACTATATAGGAAAATAAAAATGGGCAATGAAAAATCCTCCCACCCTGAGATTGCTTTCCCTCAAGTAATCTCTAACTCTCCACTATAGAAACATCTGTAAACTGATAATAATATCCAAAATGAGCCATTGTACCATGACATTCCCCCAAGATAACCAATAATGAATGGTTCCCTCAATACCTGAATCCAAAATAAACCACTGACTCAATCTGTCGTCCATGGATCCACTTTGATCCAAAATCCACAATAACCAATCATCCTCATCCATCCCCCATGGCTAGAGTTGTGCCATGTCTTTGACCATAGATGTTACTCCACTAGTAAAATATCAACTCATCACCTCTCTCTAGTTCAACCCCTCACATAAAGAGAGGCCAATCCCACTATGCTAATATTGTGTTAGAATGTTAATAACTTGATGGCTTGCATCCCACTGCCAAAAGAGACATGAAATATCCCTCACACCTAAGGACTCTCTCTACATTATGTCCTTGAATAAAAATACATCTCCATCAATAGGATACGAACTCATGATCTCATGCCAATTTTCCCTGCATTAAGGATTAAACACATGGGCTCCTCTAAAACTTCCATGTGTAATCCTCTTACTGCCTCACTAGGACCCTCAGTTTCCGCTCAACATTATACAACCTATATGCTCACTCAACACGCACACTTATAAGCTCCTCAATTTTATTGTTTTGTTGCAAGATGGTTCCTTGGACTATGTGGATCTTCTACTTCAATGCCATAAGATTTGTCCTGAAATGCTCAATCTTCTCATGATGGCTACCAACTAAAAGTGAAACAATTATGCTAGATGCTTGTGCATATGTTTGCTCCTTATCAATGGCTAGTCCAAAACATGGTTACTTATACTCCTCTATCATGGGCTCAACACAAAACTCCGACTAGATCTTTACCAAAGGCTCATCATGCATATTGTGTATAACATCCTCCTTGACTGACTCATGCTCCACCATATGCTACTCATGCTAAATTGTCACTAGTGACTTATCATGCTGACTATATCCCATAAGGTCCACTGGTAGATCACTATACACAATGGAATACAAATATTTCATACTGTAAATAAACCCACATGACTACTCATTCTCCTTGGAGGCATCCTCAGATGAACTCATGGACTCGTCCAAAGAAGAATCCCCATCTTTAAAGATAGAAGGAATCTCCTCCTCCTCTACCCCTGTCATCTCCTCAGTGTCACTCGTGCATAAGTGTTTAGGTCCCCAAGGTTCCTTGCAAATGAAGCAAAAACCCTTTCTTCTCATCTCATTCTTGTTTCATGGTTGGTTACCACAAATCCACCATAGTTCCTATTGAGTCAACCATCTCATCAATAGCCCAATGTTCTGCTCAACCAACATTTTGGCTAGTTTATAACAGTAGGTCAAACAAATTGTTCCTCCCTCCAAATAGCCAACAATATAGACTCTAACTCCCTACAAATGGAATCACATCCTCCCATTCATGAAGATAAAATAGGCAACATATGTGTTATAACCATGTAAGGATGATGTTTCGTAATGTTGAAGAAGCACTGAAACATCTGCAGGATGAAATCACCAGACACCATCTCAAATGTTAGGGTCCCAACCTAACCCCCTTATCTATGTAATGGGACCACGTCATAGTCAAGAGTCAATAAAGCCCATATTAATAATTGTAAGTGGTTAATCCGCATTAATAACGGAACCACAGTTAGTTGCAAATGGGCCGAAGTATTAGATAGATGGTATTAGTAATACGCGGTATTGGCCCGTGGTATTGCATGTAGGAGTCATATATAAAGGATAGAAACTCCCTGCGAGGAGCATCGTGTCTTATTTTGTAATCGAGCTCTGCTCTAGTGGAGGTTGCCCCCTCGAAAAGCCAAGTGAACATTACTCTCTGAATAATAAAATCATTACTATTCTGTGTTTTGGGTATCTTTTCTTCACATATTCTGTGTTTTGGGTCTCTTTTCTTCGCATATTCTGTATTTGGGCATCATTTGTAGGTTAAGAGCATAACAAGTGGTATCAGAGCACTTTCCAGGGCCGGTGGGATCTCCATTTAGTAGCAAATTTTTTTGGCTCAAGACGTGTTCCGGCGTCTTTAAACCACGGGATCTATCGTTGAGCGCATAAATCTGCGGATTTGGGGAGGCATGCACGCAGGAAATACAAGAGGTGGTCACGTCTGTTGGAATCCCTTGTAACCCCTGTGGGTACCCCTTCGAGTAGTAGCGCATTAGATAAAACCACGCACGGACTATCTTCCACGTACCCTCTGGGTATATCGGAAGCCCCATAGGCTCCCTGAAAACCTTGCCATAGATAAACCAACGACTATCTTACGGCTACAGTACACCGAGAATAGCACTCGGAGAGATTACTCGCCCGTACGATAGGGTAGTCAGGTGGTATGGCTAAGGGTACGGTCGACCCTCCTTAGTTAGAGCCTTGAAACATTGGGCCGAGTACTACTGCCAGACTCTTATGTATATTGTGATCTGTAGCACCTGACACTCCTCAAGACCCTAGTTCCTTTTTAATCATCATCTATTCCAGATCCCCTTGAGTAAAGGAGTGCAGCAGCAGCAGACATCGGTCCCAATCAGCCAGTTCCGATCTATTAGATTCATCAGATCTGCAGAAGCAGTCAGTTCAGCCGTCCAGCGCTACCCGATCCGCCATTCAGATCTCTGAGATCCACCAGACCAGAAGCATTGTGAAGGGTTCCTATACCAGGGTATAATTGTCGCAGGACTTTTGGCCACATTGACATTTTGAGGATTTGGCAACTGCAGTATTGATCAAGGAGTAAAACTCCGTTAGGAGTAAAAAAAAAAAAAAAAAAAAAAAATCTGAGATGTTCCGGGATGCTTATTGGTGATATAGCCCATTAAAATCAGGACGACGATCTGAGCATGGTGGTACCATTCAATTAATTGGCAAAAATTTTGGCGGTCCCAATTTTTCATCAAGTCGGTGTATGGTAGCAAGTAGAGCTCAAGCATTGGCCAATGAAAGGATGGACAAACTGGAAGAAAATGTGAACGAAATCCACACTCAGCTTCGCAGACTAGATCTAGAGAGAATGCATAGAGAGCTTAGAAGACTAAGTATCCAGCTACAGAATTTGCAGGCAAAAGGAAAGGAGGATTTTATGTCAAACGGAAAGGAGCAAGCCCACGAGGAGGGGTATAATGGCCATGAAGGAAATTACGGTGAATCTAGCCACTCTCCTCAAGTCTGGCGCACCCATCCACCACCCAGTCAGTGACCTCCCAAGTTGGATATGCGTAAATTTGACGGTTCTCACACGTCCGCATGGCTAGCACAAATGGAGCAGTATTTCAAATTGAATCATATCCTAAATGATGTGACTAAGCTTATGTTGGGGAGCATGTACTTCGACAATGAACGGTGGAAATGGTGGGAATGGCATCAGCATTGCAATGGATATTTTAGGACTTGGACCCAATTTACCAAAGCTCTTCGAGATCACTTTGAACAAGAAGACTCTTATTTGGGTCATCTCACTAAGCTCCGACAGAATGGTACAGTGGAGGAATATATCAACGCTTTTGAAGGCTTAGCTTTCTACACTAGGGGTCTCACATATGAGTTCTACACGGAATGTTTTATCAGCGGTCTTAAAGAAGCCATCAAAGCTCAAGTTCTACTTCACCACCCTCCCACATGGATGGAGGCTTGCCAGGTAGCTCGTAAGGTGGAACGTGCATTAGCAACCCAATACAGTCACCCAAATTTCCCCGCTAAAGGTCGTCCCCCACAGGCACAGAACACGACTCAAACACTTAAGGTCCAAAAGGTGTCCCCTGCGAAAATGGCCGAAAGAAGGAAGCAAGGACTATGTTACTACTGTGATGAAAAATGCTCCCCAGGTCATAAATGTAAGGAGACCAAATTCTTTCAAATAGATGCCACTGACTACAACTCAACAGAGGAAGATCCTCCACTTGAGGAACATGAGCCGCTAGAGGACGACAACCAACAGGACAATGTCTCTGACGAACCAGTTATTTCGTTGCATGCCTTGGCAGGGATTTCTTCCCCTCAAACGCTCAAAATCAGAGGGTTTATTAAACATCGCCTAGTAGTAGTCTTGATTGATAGTGGAAGTACACATAATTTCATCCATCAAAAAGTTGCAGAAACAGTGCATTGCTTTGTCCGAGCAGTTTCTAACTTCCAAGTTCAAATTGTAGATGGAGGCACAATGAAATGTGAAGGCCGTTGTGAAAATGTCAAACTTCAAATGGGGGATTATCAGTTGAAAACCCACATGTTTGCCATACACATGGGGGGTTGCGACATTGTCCTCGGCGCTGACTGGCTCCGCACTCTTGGGCCAATCACAATGGATTTCCAGGAGTTGTATATGAGTTTTAAGCAGAACAACCACACACATACCCTCCGAGGACTCCAGGCGGGAGCCCCCTCTATCATAAGCTCGCATAGGATGGAAAAATTGTTAAAAAGGGCAATCATGGAGTGGTAGCTCAATTTAATGCCATCTAGGGAGTCGAAACCAAGCAGCCGCCACTTCATCCTGAGATGCAACAGATTTTAAACAACCATTTGCCGGTCTTT